>NW_015149051.1:542291-623585 GCF_001465965.1 Polistes dominula | reverse complement strand
AGATTGGGGAATGAGATGAGGGAAGGGAGATACTGGGAAGAGGAGGAGAAGAAAAAATGTAGGGTGTGTGGTTGGGAGAGAGAGACATGGGAGCACGTGTTGGAGGGCTGCAGTAGAGCGGTCGTGGAGGAGGACGGGAGAGGATTGGAAGAGAGGATCAAGGAAATTTTGGATGAGAGTGGAATGGGGGAGGAGTGGATGAAGAGGATTGGGAGCATGAGAGAGAAGAAGGAGAGGCAAGGAGGGGAAGAAGGGAGGAAGAAGTGGAGGTTTGGAACGGGTGAAGGGGGAGAGGAAGAAGAGGAAGTGAGGGAGAGGGTAGTGTTAAGTTAGGTTAAGGAGATAATTGTTAAAGAAGTGCAACCCTTCGGGGACGCAGTAAATAAATATCTATATATCTATCTATATCTATATTTGCTATTGCATATTGAAAAGTTTCTACTAATAAATACTTTAACCATAAATAACACTAAGATATTACAAGCTTCCAAAATAATATTTTACAAGCTTTTAATAAAATTATCCTATAAAAAGCATCAAGTTAAAGTGCAATAATAATAAAGCTCTACCTTAACTGGACTTGAGTGTTCTTTACCACCCTTACTTGACTTCTGTAAAATAATAGTTTGAGTTCAATGCAGTAAAATATATTTGAGAAAACACCTTATCATGTAAATTCACACCTACATGATAAAATATTATAAGTAAATAATACATTAAAAGTAAGATTAAAATTTTATAAGAGAGTATAAAAATATAAATTTACATATTAATTTAAAGAATCATGCAAGAAAACATTTTTGTTGTCAGTTATCAGTTCAGAGTCCAGTAATTGGAAAATATCATTATTCTTTGTCGAAATATCCTATGAATTTAAGAATATTATTTAAAACGAAAATGCTGTTAAAAGATATTTGAATTTATGTTAATATACATGTTTATTTCTACATAGAAAAAGAATTATAAGTAAAAAAGCAAGCTAGTATAGTTAGTCGATAAGTTTGCTTCAATGTCAGTTTAAAGATTAAAATTAGAAGATATGTATATATAAAGATTTATTTTATTTTAAATTTTGTTACTATAAAAGACCTGTTTGATTGAATTGTCATATGAAATGTTTTCATAAATTCATTTCATTCATAGATCATTCATAAATTAAGAATGAATTATTGAAATATTAATAATATATATAAAATTTAAAAATTAATAATATAGTGTTTATTAAAAAACATGTTTTTCTATGCTTACCCTATAAGATAACATTAATCCAGTTTTATTCAACATCCAAAAAGGACAATAGAGAGCCATTATAATGGAACCATGTTTATGTGATGTATGCATTCCCAAATCCATAACAACTTTTTGTGCACTATCAAAAGATTCAAAAGACCAGACTGAAAATTCCGGTGGATTTGCTACTATTTCACCTTTACATGACCAATTTTTTTCTAAATAATTTGGTAGCTGTAAAAAATTTGTATAATTATGTTACATTACTAAATTTTTAATATTGTCAATATATATTTACCTTAATAATAATATTTGATTTTGTGTAATCAATTGTTGGAATTTGTAAAGTAGCACTAGCTTCCAAAAGTTTTTCCTCAATAATCCCAGGAAGACAAATAATAATGTCGATTGGCAAAAAGTTCTTTAGATACACAGATGGATATAAATGAACATTATAAATAGTGCTTGCCATTGTATGACGACTAGTATTTTCAAAATAAACTTGTTCTATCTCTCCTACAACCTGCAAATTATTTATATATAATGAATTATTACAAACAATATATATTTATAATACTTGATATTTAATGTAACAATACTAATTAAACATAAGAATCATGCGAAGAAATGATCGGTAAATATTTAAATCATAGTTTCACAAGCAACTGATACGAAAGCCAGAAAAATAATATTTTTACAATAACATTATTACTTTAAAATAATTTACCATTTCCCGCCTTATCTATATATACATATATATATAAAGGATGTCAAAGGTTTTTCTGTATAAATGTTACGCTCAAAAAATAAAAATAAAAATGAGTTATATAAACATACGTCATATAAAGTTTTATTAAAAAAATTTTTAAATAAATTATAAAACTGTTTAGTAACGCAAACCGAATTCTCCTAATCTTACGTTTCTTAATTTTTATTTATAAGGATTTTTTGAATCAAAGATTTATGCTAAAGAAATGATTTCAAACGAGGATGTAGTATAAATATCTAAAACCGTGGTCATGGTTTCCATCCATGAAAAATTATCTCGGAAAATCACTATATTATTAATCAAAATCAAGCTTGCACCCGAGCAAAAGAACAGCATTTTGAAATATTTATTTGAAAACTTGTGGTAATTCTTTTGCTACATTATATTATTTCGTATTACTATTTATTAATCACACCAAAATGTAACATGTCATTGCATAATAAAAAATGTGTGATCTACGCGGATCCAGATAAATGAAGCCAACTTTCTGTGAGCTCAGTATAGAATCTTTTTTCTTTTTTTACATGTATATTAAGTCGTTTAACTATATAATTATAAGTTTAAGATATTTGTATATGATAATTATATATACATATATATTTGTATATGTCCAATTTCACGTAATTGAAACGTAAATGACACTCATCAAAAGTCATTAGTTTTTACTCTATCATTTGTACATATATAATATTCATTTTCATACTAATCATATTCTCAGCAATGGGAAAAATGATAGAAATATTTTTATAGTTAAAAAATACACATATATAAAAAAAATATTAATCTCTACATTCACTGTTAACAAAATTAACAAACAATCTAACTAATAGAGCAATGCAGATCCACTTATTATTCTCCATAAAGTCATCACTAATATACAAGACTGCAACATATTAACTGAGGAATATGATAGTACCTGAATAGGTGTTTCCACATATTTTGGGTGCTCTGAATTAAAACAATTCAAGCAGAAACTTTTCACGTGATCAATAAAATAACACAATTTGTATTGCCAGTCAATAGTATTTAAGAATAAACTGATTGTGTTGTTATTATAGAGAATACTACCAACCACAATCATCATGAAAAACATCTAAAAGTAAAAAATCGCTTCTTGTATAAGCATACGAAGCATTCCAACAAAATTTTCAATAAAATTAGAAGTAATTGTGCAATATATTATATTATCTAATTTTTATCGCGTATTACACAATTATATTTATAGTAATAGAAAGTTGACACAATAATATAGTGTAACATATATATTAATTTTAGCTATGTAAGAAATTATTTACAAAGAAAAAAAGATTTGTTTAAAAATATAATCTAAAAAAAGATTATATAAAAAGGATTTTATATAGAATGGCTTAATTACCTGTACGTAAAACGGTTCTATTATTTCTTGTTTTGATCTTGCTTCACATTTTAACAGTTTTGTCATGGAAACATTCTTTTGAAGATCTTTCCAAACAAATGGTTCTATTGAAACCATATACCTGTAATAACGATTTAAATTTAAATCTAATAATATGAAACTGATAATTTAATATATGTATATAGTATAGAGAATGAACTAACCCGTTAACGCTAAAGAATAACCAATAAATATTTGTTGGTGTATATACAGCATCCAATGGAAGATTCAATCGATCATTAGGAGCTACTGTGCCTACACATTCAACTTCGTTTCCTCGTTTCGTCATATAATATACTGATATGGGTTCAGTAAAATGATTATGTACCTACAATAATTATTGTTAATCTAATTCTATGCAATTGAATATTAAATTTTCGCAGTTGTTTTTTTTTTTTTCAATTTCTAAGTGTATTAAGTAATAAAAAAAATTCTATTTTTATAATCATGTAAAAACATATTTACCTGAAGGATACTTCTAAGCGTAACAATAGTACTTCCTTCATCAACAACAACGTCAGAAACAATGCCCCATTCTTCAGAATTATCTTTACGATATTTCAATGAAAAGAATCTTTTATCTGCTCGAAGAACTGGTATTGTTAATCTATCATAAATTCCTTTAAACTAAAAAATGCATTAATATATACCAGCGAGCATGTATTACATGTATATATATACAAATTATTTAATGTGAATACATTTAAGTATTAAAAAATTAAATAAATTACCGAAACGACAAATTTATTGTCTCCTCTATCTTTAACAGAGTTAGCTTTTAATTGTTCAAGAAGCTGTGTTTCTATTTTCATAAACTTTGGTGCGAGTTCTACGGATGCTCCAGATTCAAGAATTACTTCGGTATATGAATCTGCATTATTACTTGATCTTGAACCACTGTCAAATATCTAAAATATGTATTAATGTATTTCATTATTATGTATACATTCTTATATCTATAATATAAGAGAACATAAATTAAGGAATTTATGACATACTACTTTTACCTTAAAATGACTTAGTTCTAAATCAAGAATCATTGGCAAGCCTGTTTCATTTTTCAATACATATGGTGCGAATTTTTGGGTAGCCGTTTTTCCACCAACTACCATAGCAGAAGAGAATGCATTACCTAATTGTTTTAATACATCAAGACATGTTTTGGTCACTGTAATCTCTAAATTTTCCTTCATTTAAAAATAAAATGAAATTATTAAATTGAAATAATTTACTTTCTGAAAAATTATTATAATCAATTCTCTTACAGAAGAAGTTACATCAATAGACATTTTAGCAACTTGATGTAAATCTTCTGGTTCACTTTCTACACTTGGACTGACAGCACTAGCTCCTCTAGAGTTCACTGCTAAATCATTAAATTGTACCTGGTAATAAAAAATAAAAAAAATAAACATAATTTGAATATGTTTTAATAAAATAATTTTCACATTTTAAATTATTTTTAAGAATTTACTTTCGTTTTTAATTCCCAAGGAGTTGAAGTACGTTTTCCAGTTTGAATTCCTTCTTTTGGTTCAATCAATGGTTCCCATAAAGCCAAACGACTATTATAATATGCCATTATGAGTGAAATTGTACATTCCACGGACATCTACAAAATATATATAATAAAATTGTATAATAGTAAAAAGAATTTGTTTTTTAAATTCATATAAATACATGTAGAAAATCATACAGATTTAGTACTCCAATCATTGACATTGCTCTGAAATCCAATATGCATCAAAAGCATTGGTAACGTTTTATTACCAACGCCTGCTTCTAATGTTAACAAAATTGTTGGTGCAGAAATGATTGCTAGTTCAGGTTTATAAATCGCATTATTGTCGTAATCAGGATAAGTAAAATCTTCTAATGCCTCTACTGCAATCTCTATAAACAAATATTGAAAAATTATCAGACAAAAAATATCGATATTTAAGAAATAGATTGTTTTAAATAGAAATTATGGTGTGTATTAAACCTGTTTTCAAAAACCAATAATCTTGTTCTTCATATGGTGTAATTAGCCAAAGTCCTTCATAATTAGGTTCATGCTTTATCACTTCGCTATCTTCCACTTCTGCTTTAGTTGCAGTATGAATGACCTTGTTCAAAATTTCAATTACACCTATAAGATATAATTTATTTATTGTTAATGAAGAATAATTACTAATATTTGCTCATAAATACCTGGCGAAACGGAAATGTGAATGTCTGTACAGCATACATCTATGTGCAGACCTTTTTCGTCAGGTGTAGAGCCTGCTACACTAACACTACATGGTCTTAAAACCTTATAGATGGATTAAATAAAAAATATAAGTTTTTTAAATAAATCTCTAGTTGTAAATAATATAATTATATAATAAAATATATATCACAATTATATAATTGTTTCATACTTGATATATCCAATCGGCCCTTTTAGCAGGATTATATATACCAGTTAGAAGAGAAAGATCTTTAATAGAACCTGTTATTACTTGATGTTCACCCATAATACGCATTTTTAAAAGTAATTCAGTCTATAAGAATACAATTTTTACATATAATAACAATGCATTAGTATTAATAATATTAAGAAATAGAAAGATAGTGTTTATATATTACACACATTTAATAATATACAATTTGAATTTATATCATCCATATCTTCAAGAAGAATGATATCTGGCTTTTCAACGTGTAAATTCACAGTTAACATTTGAGTAACATTTCCTGATGTTTGAGGTGACTTTTTTTTAGTTACTGTATCAGTATAACCTTTTTGTGAAGATTGATGTACATTTTTACTTGCTGTAGAAGATTCAATGTTAAAGAAATCTTTTATTTTCATTAGATAATCAAGTGACACGATAATGCTGAATGAAAACACTCTGACGTCAACTGAAAATTTATATATAAATATGTATATATAAGACACATTAGACATTAAAAATATAAGATGTATTCCACAATTAAATATATATATATATATATATATGTTTATTCACCAAACATGTCATTAGGGCCTTGCCTAATTGTTACATCCAACATACTTCTCACAGGTTTTGTATCTTTTTCTGTATCATGTACAGTCGACAAGGCTGTTGTTCTTTCCATGAGTCTTGTTAAAGTACTTTCTCTATTAGGCCGAATATCATCTAAAGTACAATTCATAAGAAGGATAGAGGTTACTAATAAACCATCAGCGAATATTCGCCCTTTAACTCCAAAATGTGTTAACGAAAACTTTGCCAAACCACTTTCCGGAAGATGTAGAGGTGATGTCTGAGTCTGTAACTGCAATAGAACATAATCCTATAATGCTTAAAGCAAGTAAATGTATTTATTTATTTATTTAAACACACACACGGCAGAGTGTGTATTGTATATATATAATATAATGTGTAATATGTAATACATAATCTGTAATAACCCTCAAATATATAACTTTACCATTTTGGAGCCGCCTGTGAACAAATTAATGACAAGGCTATCCATAATAAATTCAAATTTAATAAACGTGTGCACATGTTTTTGCTCTTGCAAATTTATAATTTCTTTTTCTGTATTAATATCCACTTTAATTGGTTCTACTGTAAATTAAAATCAAATGAAATATAAATATAAATATACAAGAAATAATTGAAAGTTAACAAAATTATTATATTTACTTACTTGCTTTTCGTTTATTCTGCTGATCTAATAAAGACTTTTTATCAAAATGTTCTGGAATTTGCGAAGATTTAGGCTCTTCCGTTGATTCTCCTAAATTTTCTTCTAAAACTTTTATTACGGTTGCATAGTCTTCCTGACTTAATAACATATTAATTTTGTTTAATCGGCCGTACATATCAATATCTGGTATAGAAGTATACCATGCAGTTGACAAATTACGTTTCATTAATAATGTAAAACTAACTGGTTCTAGCAATAGGACTTCGTTTTCAATCGTAAATTCAATTTTATTTAGTCTTATCCTATAAAAAAAATAAAAAATACAAAGGCACGTAAAAATATAAACATTTAAAAGATTCAACTCTATTCAATGTATTATACCTTGAAAGTTTTAAGTTTTGTAATTCGATCTTCATTTCATCAACTATAGGATATTCTCCAGATTCAGTTTCAGTTTCTAATTTTTTGAAAATGTTACAAACTGTAAGGTTACCCATATCTAACATTAAACAATGCTCGCTTTTTGAATTTCTAGGTACATATATAATCGGAGCCTAAAATGTTACAACATATGAATTAGAATAGCTAAATCGCATAGCATACACATCTTGAAATATAATTCGTATAATTCATATTATATTCGTGTAATTTTTATATACCTTAATGTTAACATTCAACTCCACTCGCGTTGCACTTTCTTGCACATCTTTAATATTAGTTTTCGCTGCTTCTGCAGCAGCTGCAGATGCTTCTTTAATTGCTTGTTGAGCTACTTGGAAATTATTGAGAAAATTCTAAACATACAAAAATAAATGTTGTTACTTTTATACGTACGTTATTATTATTATTATTTAATTATTATTATAAGAAATTTACATTCCTGCCACTTACCATAATATTTGTAACAAAGGCATTTAAAAATATAATACGATGACAGCCCATAATAATTTTAATAGACATATTGTTTTTATCAAATTCTTGTGGTTCAATATTGTATATTATTGCTTCAATTTTTAAGGATTCTTCGGCGTCTACTGATATAATCTATAAAATTAATAAAGACAGTATTTGCATAATAAAAAAAAAACAGTTTTTATCAACGTAAAAAAAAAATATTAAAAATCTTACATTTTTATAAATTGATGTAGTATTGAGATCTTGGATATTAATGGAAGTAAGATTAATATTTGCTTGCGAGTAAGAAGCCTTCATTATAAAACCAGCAATAATGCCTTCGATAAAAAACGCACTAATATCTCTCACATCACTAATCATTTTCATGCTAATGGTGCCAACTTTAGCTTTTACTTTTAAATCTATAAACTCTATCACTCCTCTTTTACGTCCTGCATACAAATAATATAATTTCTAGAAGTGGTAACTCTATTTGGATCGTTTTTTAAAATTAAATTTTAAGCATTATACAATTGTAACGAAAAATTACTATTATAAAAACAGGAATACGTACGAGAACTGGAAGGTTTAATTCTCTGCTTTTGAATTTGATCTTTGATAAATGCAGAAGTTTCTTCTTGTATGAGAGGTAAATGAGTAGGCCGAGATGGAACTATATCTTCTTGCAATTTTTCTTTTAAAGCTGCAGACATAGATTGTATCTTGTCCTAAAAACAAAAAAAAAGCAAAGAAAAATAGAAGAGTAAGCAAAGATTGTTCAAATTGCGAATAACGCATGTTATATTACTTGTATATCTGTCACAAATTTTAAAAGATTTATAAGCGCTTCTTGATGAAGTAATACATCTAATGTAGTAAATTCTAGTTGTAACAATTTTACAACTGATCCATGTCGTGTAGTAAATTCTGGTGACCGCTTATTCACCTATAACAATAGAAAATATATACTTAGCGTTTTCATTATGAAAATATAAATTATAAACTACAAAACTAGACTTACATTAACATATTGCACTATAATAAGATATTCATTCTTTCCAGTTGACATGGGAGTATTTATCATAAAAATTTCTCCATTATTATAGTACTGCTTCATTTGAGTACCGCCTAATTTTAATATTATTTCCTGATCATAAGAACGTTGCAACATTCCAACTTCTAATTGTAAAATTTCAAATCTTACAAATGGCACGACTGTTTCATCTTCTTGTTTAGAGATTGATAAAGTGAATTCTGACAAATATATAAATATTATATATCATTAATATAAATATAATAATTATTGTGTCTATTATATCAGAAAGTAATTACCTTTCATTTCAAACTTCATTTCTAAATCAGTTGTTTGTTTAAGAGGTTTATCTTCCTGTTTCTTTTTACCATTGGGAGAAGAAATTGTAGTCAATTCCTTGAATAAAGACAATTGAGAAACGGATTTACTCTAAAACAAAAGAAAAATAAGTACTTATAATAAAATATATGGCAATGAAAGAAAGCAATATTAGTTTACTTATAAATTTCTTACAAGTGATGACTTATTAAGTTGTGCTGAAGTTTCTTCCTCGGGGAATGGAATGCTTTGAACAATGTTGAGAGCTTCTAGCAAGCGTATGTCTACAATATGAAAAATCTTGTATTTTCATATTTATTACAAAAATTAATTGGTAAAAATATTGGATAATAAAAAATATATAATAACCTGTTATATTAATAGCAAGAGATGGTAATTGTCCCACTAATCTCATTTTGGGTAATAAAGGATCATCTGTTATTAAACATTTATGAAATTGAATTTCTAATGTAGTTGGACACAGTAATGTCATTGAACCGTGTTTCATTAAAGCTTCTCGCCAATTTTCATTTCCTAATGCAACAAGAATCTATAAAGATAAAAAAAAGATAAAATTTTAATACTTTATTTTGCAAAGATATATAAATAAAAAATGAATACCTGAAAATTAACTATGTTCAGAGCAAATTTATCATAACTATGTTCCCTTAAGTGTAACAAAATATCTTCTTCACTTTTACCCATACTAGCAAGCTGTTTAACAGTTGTTTTGGATTTATCACTTTTGGGCTTCTCAAGAGAATGCATCTTCAAACTACCCAAATTTATTATAAATAATGATTTAGTACTATCATATAATCCACCAAGTGGTATAATTAATTGGGATGCCTGCATGTCTACCTGCAATCGAAAAGTATTGATATAATATCTATTTTTATCTATATTTTTTATTTTTAAGAATCCTTTTATTTCCAATATGTATTTATAAAACATTATACCTGAATATCTAATACTGAATGCTTTTCGATAGCATACTCTAAACCTAAGGCAGACTTTTCTTTTAAGCCTTCTAATTGTTCTGCAGCAGCTGCTTGAATTCTATAAAAAATAAAATTCTTCTGTGTAGAACATCGTATTATTGATTATGTCCAAAAATTCACATGAGAAAGATATAACTCACTGATTTAAAGCTGAAGAATTTGGAACTTTAAATAATTTAACTAATTCTATTATTGTTTGAGCATCGTATACAATATCCACAGACTTTGACTTTATAATAATACGATCTCCACATAATTTATCAAGAGGATTTTTTTCATAAGCAATAGATAATAAAACATTATCTGCGTTTTCATGTTCAGAATTAAAAAGTGAAGGAATATAATCATTTTGTTTTACTCCGAAAAGTTTCATATCACCTATTGATGTCGTTATTCTGAAAAAAAAAAAATAATATTATTATTTATTATTTAGAATATTGAACACAACAATGCAATAATCTTTATAAACATTTGTATTGCAGAAAATACAAATATTCTTTCATTCCATACACAGTATATATCTTTTTAAATGTATAAACTTACAAAATAGCATTGCCAGAAGGTCGTGACTTAAAACCGGCCTGAACAATATTTAATTGTAGATCCAAGATACTTGGATGTTCTTTATCTGTATCTAAAAGAAGTAACTGAAGACCATGTAAGAAGAAATTAGTATCAATCATTTCATATGTTTCAGGATAATGAGCTGGTGCAGTATTCTCTTGATAATCAATTGCTCGATACAATTTTTCCTTCTCTTGTGGTGTCATGGCTTCCTCAAATTTACGCACTATAATAAATAATAATACGTATGATAACGAATTTTAAATTATTAAACATATTACTTGATTCATACTACTTTATATCAGAAAGTTTAAACAATTAGAGGTTACAATGTAATTTAAAATAAATATAGAAAATAAAAGAAAATAATTACTAATAGCTGCAGCAGAATTCAATTCTTGAGTTTCTTCTGTTTGAGGAGAGCCCCATAAAAATCCAAACCACCCTTTTTTTGCTTTAAGATTCTTTTCTTTCTCTGCTAATCTTTCGACCTATCATAAAATAATAAAAGCTATTAAACATAATTCAACACAAATTCAGTTAAATAATACGTATAATACTTACTTCCATTTCAATTTGTTGTCTGATAATAACTAAATTGAAAAGATCTAACTTTGTCTCATAAGTGTTAAGACGTTCTTCTATATCTTGCGTTAATTTCTTAGTTGTTAATTTAGTTTGATATACTTGTGCATATTCGCGACACATATCTCTATGTGTTTTCATATGATTCCAGTCCCAATTTCTACGATATCTTTTTACAGTTTCTTCCAATATACAAGTATATGCAAATAACCACCTATTAATTATAAAATGTGAAATAAAGAATATACTTTACATGTTTATATAAGCATTTAAAGAGATAAGTTTTTTCTACTTACCATTCTTTGTAATGACCTCTATATGACGTTAAATTTGGTCTATATTTTCTGTATGGAGCAGCTTTTTGAGCTTGATCCAGACCTTCTCCTAATTGTACTAAAGTTTGATATTGATGTTTCGTCAATGCTATTCGTAATTTAAGCATTTCCAAATTGAGCCATATTTTTGGAATAGTATAATTACTACCATCTGTTTCAGGCTTTGGATTAAGCTTTAATTTTGCATTAACATTTATTGGACCCAATACTATAATAATATAAAAAGCATAATAATATCTAAGATTTATCTACAGATTTTTAAATGATTACAACATCCAACAATATACAATAAAATATAACTTACAATATAAATAACCAGTAGGAGTATAATCTATCGTTGCAATACCATCACAGAATAATTTGGAATACATAGATTGTGAATTTTTACTAAATTGTTCTACACCAGTATTAAGATATACAGCTAGGCCATCTAGTGTACATAACTGTAAAAATATTAACAAATTAATGTAAATGACAACGATCTTTTAAATAGTGCCAATTCATAAATTATACCTATTTATTTCTGTCGTAAAAAAAATAACTGTTAGTTAAACCTATTATTTACCTTATAAATTTGAGGAATTGCATACATATCTTTCATGTTACCAGTTGTACTCCAAGTATCTGTACAACTTTCTACGACAAATGTATTTAATGTGAATCCAACCGAAAATGGATGATCTTTAAATGTAACATGATCTTCATAACGTACATGAATTCGCTTTATTTCAATGTGTATATTTTTGATCATACGAGCAATTAACTTTTCAACCATTGAATCATTTAGCTTTTCTTGTGCTATGAATAAATAAATATATCATTTATTATACTTAAATTTATATCTTTCTTTTTTCCTCATTTCAAAAAATATATTAATAATATTAATAATTTACAAATTTACGTTTAGTTTCTGCTAATTGTTTGTTTTTCTCTATTCTTGCAAGTTCAGCTCTCTTCGATTCTAATTGTTGTCTTGCTTCTTTTTCAGAATCATAAGAAACTTGGCTGGAAGGTACAACAAGTATAAATAATTCTTCGACTATTGCATCTACTTGAGCATTCCATATGTCTTTATATGGAATCTTTAATATTAATTTACCTAAATATAATATGAAGAACAATATTAAACATTGTTTGTTAATTCTTATTTCGTATAAAATGTATCCAGTCATAAAATATATCTAATATATTTACGAACCTAATCGACCATATTCTAATCTTATAGGTAAATCCAGTACATCTAACGCTGTATCTTTTATTAATAAATCTGTCAATACAACATCACCTAGAATAAGACACGTTTATTTAATGATAATACTAAATAATATTAAGTTATATCATATTGTGTTGAAAATATTTCAATTATATGAATAAATTAAATAGAGAAATAGAGAAAATGTGAAAAAATATCACTTTTCTATTAAAATTGAATTAATACAATATATAATAAAATAAATATTAAAAGATAAATGACTTCTTTAGATTAAATGGAATTTTTATATAGTCATTTTTATATCAGTTACTATTATAGTCAAGTTGAAAAATATACTGATATATAGCGTCTGATAAAAAGCTCGTATAATGACATCAGAAATAGAAGCTGATGTCACATCTCACACCCAATAACACCTTGTTATATTTTAATACGTTTCACACACACACATTATTATATATTGCGTAAATTAAGGCAAGATAATATGTGATATCATAATAACTTTCAACATTTTTCCCCCTGTTTAACCAGAACTTTTTAACAATTTTATAATTTAAATATAAACATTACATGAAGGACAATGTAATATTTGATAAAAGACATGTAAAAATATTAAAATCATACTCACCTCCCCATAAACTAAGTTTTAATTGCGTATAATCCAAATTTTCTATATACTCTCCCAAAACTTTATTGAGAAGCTCTGCTATAATCGATTCAAAAACCATATTTGCAATTTATTTGGAAACCACAAACGAAGAAGAAAATTATATACACTTTATCGAACACTTGTTAACATGACGCCCGTTGATTTTCCTAGAAACTGTTCTCCTAAAAATAAATACTATTGAAGATGTAATAAAGTAAACTACATAATAATGCCGCAGTCATAACCTTAAACTTACGTCTTAGATCGATCAACACGTAGAATGAATGACTAACCGCTCAATAGAAGCATTTCTGCCGTTCTCTTTAGTTCTAAGCAGATGCCGTTAGAATTCGTTTCTCCTGCATTATGACAACATACTAGTTCTTACGTAACGTTCAATTTTCAACAACATTATAACAACCTATCAATATAATGGGTACTATTTTACAAATGTTAAACCAAAGAGATTAAATAAGAATGCAAATAGCCTGATGAGTAGTCTTTTGCTTTTTTAAGTGAAAACTTCTTTAACCACACCGCATAAACACTTTGTGCAGAGTAGTGGATAAGTCTGATCAGTCAAGCATATTCGGATAACAAGGCCACCACATTAGGATAATAGAGGTGACTCAGATTTATCAGCTTCTAAACTTCCCAAGCAATGATCACGTAGGGATCCTATGATCACGCTGATCGTCATGCCGCCCTAGTGGCAGAAATAAGTATTAGTTATTCCTTACGATTTTAGAGGATGGACCGCCGTCGAACTATGACGTCAGCATGCCCATGCGCATGCGCACGAAGACTCCCACGTGGGAGAGAATGCTACGTTCTGACATTACGGGTTCTTCCAGCGATCCCATTCGTACGATAATTTTCTGCCGCGTACGATAATTTTACGCCCCTGTGTCGATCAGACGAACTAAAATCTCTGGGATCACTGGGTTCTTCCCTCTGTTAGTCACATATAATTTCTGTTCTTCTTTAGATCTACATTTACGTTTATATAAAGGAAGGAATATTTTGGATTTGTTTTTATAACAAAGTAATACTATTATTGTCGAATTAAACTGTGCTAAAATTATTTTTTATTTATTTAGCGTAAATAAAAAATACAGTGAATCTGTTTAAGGCAACTAATGTCTTTAGTATAACAGAAAAACAAAAGTATCATAAATCTTTAAGGTTATAAAGACTTTGATATAAAAAGAATTTTGTTATTTTATACACAAATATATTTTTGTAAAGAAAAATGGCTCACTATAAAGGAGCTGCCAGTGAAGCTGGTCGTGCCATGCAACTCATGAAAAAACGTGAGATTGCACAGCAGGAAATAGAATTGAGAAAAAAGAAAATAGAAGATGATCTGAAAATTCATAATATAGAAAACAAATTTGCCACTCATTACAATGCAGTGGAACAGCAATTGAAAACATCTACCATCGGTCTTGTTACYTTGAATGAAATGAAAGCTAAACAAGAAAACATAGTGAAGGAACGCGAAAGAAAACTTGCCCAAAAAGAACAAGAAAAGGAACAAGAGAAGGAAAGAGCACTAGCTGCAAAGCAAGCAGAGAAAAATAAACAGAAACGACAAATACAAGCCTTATCGTTTAATTTGGATGAAGAATCTGAAGAATTAGACGATGAATCAGATGGAAATTCTGATAAGTTTGAAAAGTCAAAGAATGAGATTAATGGTCCAATTGTTAAAAGAATTAAGAAGAATCCTGATGTGGATACAAGCTTTTTGCCGGATAGAGAAAGAGAAGAAGAAGAAAATAGATTAAGAGAAGAACTGCGACAAGAATGGGCGCAAAAACAAAATGCGTTAAAGGAAGAAGAAATAGAAATAACTTTCAGTTATTGGGATGGATCTGGTCATAGACGTAGTGTCATTATGAAGAAAGGTAAGTAGTAGAAAGTATTTGTAATATCATAGTTTTGTATGCGTTAATTTTAAATATTTGTATAAAATCAGTAAAAATTCATATTAGTCAATATTAGTTATTATTATTTACAGGTAATTCGATTTATCAACTACTTCAAAGATGTCTGGAAGTTTTAAGGCGAGAATTTAGTGAACTTAAAACTGTAATGGCAGATCAATTGATGTATGTCAAAGAGGATCTTATCTTACCGCATCATTATACTTTTTATGACTTCATTGTCACCAAGGTATTTAYTGTCACGATCTTTATATATATCTTTTAACATATACTAATATATGTTATACKTTAAGTATTGAGAAAATGTTCTATATATWTTTTTCTTGTTACAGGCGAGAGGCAAGAGTGGACCACTTTTTACATTTGACGTTCACGATGATATCAGAGTTATGCATGATGCATCTGTTGAAACTGAAGAGTCGCATGCTGGCAAGGTTTTATTAAGGTAAGTTTTTTTTCCTAGTAGTATATTTGTTCACCATATATAAATTGAATGTTATTTTATATGTAATAATAAACTAAATGTTTTGAATATAAGTAATGATGAAATAATAATGATTATTGTTATGTATATTTTAGGTCATGGTATGAAAGAAATAAGCATATATTTCCTGCCAGCAGATGGGAACCTTTCGATCCCACCAAAAGTTATGACAAATACACGGTTTCGGATAAAAACAAAAAGAAAGACTTAATAAAATAATGCATTGAAAGTTATATATAGAAGAAATTGAAATTAAGGAAATATTATATATTTGACACATTACCGAATAGTGTGGAATTGTATATATTGTGTTTAATTATATTCCATTGGCGATGGAAAGTGTATAGTCTGATAAAGTCCACATAGTTGGCAATGAATTAATGAATTATAATTTGAGTAGAATCTTGTAAAATGTGAATCATACATTGTCATCTTTTTCGTAATTGTTTATTTTTATGATTTTTCACTGTTTTCAAGGATAATTTGCAATAAAGATAACGATAGAAATTTGTGATTTTCTAATGTTTAGAAATAATATATATGTTTTTATAAATATACTGTAAATATAATTATATCCTACGAGTTGATTTTTGATAAAATTAATTCATAAGCAATTAATCACGTTTTATAAGATTCTCCAGCATTAAGTTAATAACATTATCGGTTAATATATTTGTTATGTAGTTATCTTTATTACTACATATTTGAGATAGAGGCACGTGATTCATTTTAAATTTATTAAATTACATAGTTGCAAAATATTCATACAGAATATGAATGTATTGTCATAACGATGAATTAATTGGGCCATTTACAGGTCAAAACGATTCATTCCAGAAAATTAATTAAGTTTTATACAATATTTAATAGCCATACAAGATTTTGTTAAGCTCAGTATTACATATGAAAAAAATTTAACATCATTGAAGCACTTTGGTACTATTATTTGAAAAAAAATATAAACATGGAAGTAATTTTTGTTGCCTGTAAATGACTGAATCATAAGTTTATATTATCTATTTAACTTCAAATTTTCAACTTTTAATTTTTCTATAAATAGCAGAAAATACAAGATATTCATTTTATATAAGATATAATATATGTATATGCATATATAAGATTTCAAATGTATATTATTTCTTTAGAAGCCGCTGTTATTTGTCTTTTTTCATTACCGTCAGTTAATGAAGCTATAATTATTTTTGAATCTTGTAATAATTCAATTAGAATGTTTTTATGTACATTTTGTAAAGTATTTATTGTTGATAAATGGTTAACTGAAGCATTTATTAAATTTGTATTACTTGTATTTGATGGTAATAGCATATGTTTTATAGGCTTTTTACAATGTTTATGTGTAACACCATTTTGTAGTACCTATTGTGAGGAGGACCGAAAAATAATGTCGTTTCTGCGCGTATCAATTGCATTATTATTTATCAGCTCATTGTGTACTTCAACGGCATGCTTGAATTTAATGTAAAAAAATGACATTACTTTCAGGTCTCCTCAATATTTGGACAATTTATTTTGAAAGTGGTGTAAGTCTATTTTCTCTTGTTTCGAAAAAATTAAAGGTTTTCATATCAATGATTACTCAATTTCTTTTACCGACCAATTTTAAATTGTACAAAACATGAGCACCACTCTCAAAATAAACGGTTCTTTAATATCTCTTTCAATCTTTCACGATTTTTGTATTGACATAATAATGTTTCTTTCATCTCTGTCTATGTTAAGAATCATCTTAAATATACTTCGTTTTACTTACAACAATTTACTTATTGAAGTGAGTATGTTTAATATATTCAAAGTTGCAAAAAATATTTACTTCTATATTATTATCAAATTTTTTGATAGCAGTATCCAAATTCTCTATCTTCAATAATTCTTTTTTCAACTCCTCATTTATTGTACTAATGTTGTTCAATTGGCATTTATCAATATTATTTCTAAGATATGTTTTCCCGATGTTATCTTGATCATCTTGTAACAAAAGATCAGAATTTCAAGAAAACATTTGCAATTAATTTTGCATAACTTTAATTACCTTTAATTTGAAGATTTTCTCGTAAACGCGCGAAAAATTCACATTTTCGTTGATAATTTAATTGCGTTAATTCCTTTAATTCAGTTATTTCCTCTTGCATTTCTTTCGTCGATATATCTTTTATCAAAACAAGAGTATACACAATATACTAACATTTGTATTTACAAATAAAAACTAAGAAATAAAGCGAAGCTAAATGTAATTTCAAAAGTTAAAAATCACATGCGATGTGCTTTAAAAGATTTTGATTGGATTACATTAAATGTAAGCTGCCCAATCAAAAGTCAAGGACATATACTTTCGCAATGTCACGATTTATTTGTGGGAAAAATTTAAATTTTATACGAAATAATTATCGTCGAAATTAAGACGCAAGAATTGATAATAATAAATATATATATATATATGATTGTTAACAAGATTAAATCCTAAAAAATATTATCTCCGATGAAAAATTCAATGTTACGGTTTTTCGAGTTTCGTGGTAGCAGCCTTTGCACCTGTATTAAATAACCTGATGGTACCTCTATTAACTTTTCACGATATTTCACAGTCTTTAAAACTTTCTCCTTCTTTCTCATCTTGTGTCACATCTGAACACGACGTATCATCCGTCATTGAAACATTCATTTTCGATTCTATCGAACAATTCGATTGTGTATTTGGCATATCTACTTTAGACGAATTGATTATTTCTGTCGAAAGCATCGCATTTTTAATTTCAGAATTGCCATTATATTGTTCGGAAATTTCTTTCATATTATCCGCTACAACTCAATGATGTCTTCCACTGGACGATGAATTACGTGAATCATGGTTCCTATTAGTTCTACAGGATAATTTCGAACATGTTTTACTATCCTCTTCATCGCTACTTCCTTCCGTACAAAGTTCTTCTTCTGATATCCATAATTCTTCTTTTTCCTATAAAGCAGAAATAATTCAAATCTTATTTTTTTTTGAGAATATAATAGGCCCAGTTATGTATAATTTAACTAAAAATTAATAAACTCAATATGGATCCAATTATTCATTTATTCAAAATTATTGAAAAATTGTAAATAATATTAATAATATTACTTACAATTAGTATTAAAAAACATTTTAAACAAGAAAAAATATATCTATTAGGAATAAAGCTATATTATTATTATTATTATTATTATTATTATTATTATTATTATTATTATTAAAATTTTCAAATTAAATTTACTGAAATTTAGATCATAGATTATTAGCTTTCTGCATGATTTGGTTCATTATTAATAACTGATAAGTCGGTTTCTATATTTCGTTGGTCAAATGGCGATAGGAGTGAAGGATTTTACCAAAAAAATTAGATAATAGTGCAAATGTACTACTAATACACTATATTCTCAATATAACGAATCTTACGAACGATATGTAAATCTGAAAAAACAGGTCAAAGAAATATATATATATATATATCTATTATATATATATTTTGAATTACGCATCATCGTCTCACCTCCTTCATTAATGTATTTCATATTTTGTATTCCATACATTTCATTTCACATAATATCGAGCTAATGGTCGTTTAAATATATTTAATTCTTAATTAAAAGAATATAAAATTTGTGCAATAAATAAAAACTTTTCAAGTTATCAATCTTGAAACAAGTCTAATTTGTATATCTGTATATTTTTTTTTTGTTTTTATTACATTTTTATTAGATTTATATTATTTAGTTTCTTGTTTATCTTATAATTAATATTCAAATGCAAAGTTATTTATTGTTACTATTCAGTTAAAGTGAAATGTTAGCCAGATTAGAAAAACAGTTTATTAATTAAAAAACGAATATCTGTGCAGTTCACACTCGATAAAAACTTTCATAAAACAAAATATGCAATATTTGACGATCGTCCAGTTTTTAATAAAGTGCGAGTATCACGAGGAATTTTATATTCCGGGTCCTTCAAACCTTTTAATAAATTACCCAATTGAGTATGATTAATATTGTTTTCTAAGGACCATACTTTTAAAAAGTTGAGCAATCTTAAATTTGCAAAAGCAGTATCTTTGTTATTTGCAATAATATTATCTATTTGTTTATTTCTATTAGTTTCAAAATTAAATGAATTATTAATATTAAGATCGGAAACAGGAGTAGAATTTATTTCAGAAATAATTAGCAAAATTTTGGATTCCTCAATAATTTTGTCGACACACCGATTCTGAATAAACGACGAAGTCATCTGTTTCTTTATAAATTTATATTTTTGGTAACGCTTCTCGGACATATTTTTTGGTTTATAGTATATACACAATATATGTCAGACAATATTACAATATGCAATTATGATATTATTACATAAAAAAATATTATTTACTTTTGAGCTGTCATGTTGTATGCGTAACGTACGGCGAGAAGAGTAATTTACAAACGTAACACATACTATAAAACAGGACACTGATTCAAGATGTTCGCTCGATAAACGTTTGCTCAGATTGAACGTAAATCCACCAATGATCGAACTGCTCCGTTTTCGATGTCCCTATAGTTACCCAAAAAACGTTGATAAAATGTTTTATCAATATTTTTTGGTAACTGTGCATTGATTTGCCTCGTTTTTGCTGAATATGATGCAATCTTCAGATGACACGACAAGTCGATGCAACTCACAAAATGTCTTCTTAATATAAAAAAAAAAAATTTCAAATATCAAAAAGAATATATTTTATTTCCAATATTAAGTTAACATGTATTTCATATCATAAAAAATATATTTTTCTGTAATATGGAATAAATATTAAATTAATATTTGAAAAAAAAAATATTTCTTTCTAGATCTAAAATAAATATTGAATTAACATTTTTAAAAAATATTTCTTTCCAGATCTAATCTAGATCTAATCTAGATCTAATCTAAATATTAAGAAAACATTAAAGAAAAATATTTTTTTCTAAATCTAAAATAAATATTTAATATATATTTATATATTAACACTAGATATACTACCACTTTCAGTATACCTATTTCTACCACACCAGTCAAAATGACTGGTGTATAAAAAAAATGCTTTTTGAGGCTTCCAGTCTTTATTTACTCTTAAAAAATAACAAAAAATGTTTAAAAATAATAATTTTAATAGATAAATGGATTTATATAGACATTTTTAAATAACAAAACTTTTAATTATTTACAGTTTGTCGGTCGTAATTTCTACATATGTAGATTTTGCTGTGTGTACACTTTCCACATACACATTTTTTGCATGTATTGTAAATGTTTGTAGTTTTATTGTTATTGCGATATCTTATTTGACACCATTTTCGTACAGGAACCATGCCACTTGTAGTTGGTATACCAGCTTCGTGTGGTTTTTGCCTTAAAGTCTGATATTTTGAAGCAAGTTCTTTTGCTGATCGAAATAGATAGTCTTTCTGAGAGATATTTTCTGTTGTATTTTTGTACAATATCCAGCAATTTATTCCGGCTAAATCTAAAATATTAAAAAAGACTTGAAGTGGCCACCTTTCGGAACCTGATTTCACGGTATATTTTCGTGCCATTTGATCAGAGACATCGACGCTAAATTTAGTTCTATTATAAAACGATACAATTTCAGATAATTTCTTAGCAGTTTTATCAATGTTGACATGTTTATGTTTTGTCTGGTTTGCTCTTATAAACGGTAAGTGTACATCCATTGAATTGGTACAACAACGTTGAGAAATGAGTTATGCTGTTTTTATTTCAATTTGCGAATTTTCGGCAAAAATTTCCTTCGTACAACTCACGTGTGTACTATATTTCAAGAAACTCTTTCAATTTTGCTTGCGTAATTGTCCAGTTTTTTTCCCAAAACTCGAAACTCGAAACAAGAGTGTTTGTGCCTCATGCACTTACAAAGTTTGCCACTATATGTACTGCATCGATCTCATGATTATCCCGAAATCATATTTCTGTGTCGGTAAAACATTACAGTACCCATCCATTGTGGTAGCTACCCCAATATCATAGAATTTCTTCATAGAAACATGCACCAGTCATCTTGACTGGTACAAGTGTCCATGATAAAAATTATTTTTGTTACTAATAGATATAAAAAAAAATTAAGTTCATAAAATGTATTCTCTACTTATTCCTACAAAAGTCATAACATCATTTCGTAAATCAAATGTTACATGAAGTAGATATTTTGAATTGAAATGGTCCGACCAGTCAAAATAACTGGTCTGGTAAATTTAGTGTCAAACAGATCCTAGTAGCACAAAATATTGAAAAATATTGAATAAATATGTATTTAATATTATAAAGAGATTAAAAGAGATTTAATGTTTTTTTAATATCAAATACACATGTATTCAATATTTTGTGCTACTAGGGAAGCTTCGAGAGAATGAGATGAATGCAGAGTATCAGGAGTAGGATAATTGTAGGGTTTATATATTATAATATTATTACCAAGTTTATAAAAATTATTTTACATTATATATTCTACATATATTACATTACATATTATACAGATTCCAAGTTCTTTTTTCTGCCGATATTCACGATACTTTTCGGAATTAGTTTTCGGCATACTTGTAAAAATTGTTTTTATTAAAATGATGAAAAAAAATATTCACATAAACGATCACGGAGCTTAAATAAGAAGGAGAACGATCACTGTGTATAAAAGTGTCCCCAAAATATAGAACAAATAAAATGTTATTCCAAGGTGTGCTGTAGCTGCTTAGATCAATTAGCGCTCAACAATATTAAATAAAATTATTTGTACGTACCTAAAACAATAAAGAGGCTTATGTAATTATTGCTTATTAAATTATTTATTTAAAATTTGACGAACAAGCAAACTAATGTAGAAAGAAAAATTTTAAATAATGTTAAATATTTTATATTGGTTATTGTTAATTTATGTGGTTATATGGGATAAAATAGAAAGGATTACTTTAATAATTTCGGATATATTTAACATGAGGTACTGAACACGTGTAACATCGTAAAATCGTAGAAGAACAAAACAAAAAAATAGCGCAAAACAGGGTTATCAACTTTACTTTAAACAAAAAAAATAACTAAATAAAAATAATACCATCCTAATAAATCTGATTAAACTATTATATCTTTGATCCTTAACATTAATCTAATTTAACAATACAGTCTCAAATAACTATAACATAAATTAAATTAACATTACTTAACAGTTATAAAGCTGTTTGTCGTTGATTTAACTCCGATTTTAATTTCCTTTCAGCTGAAGAGCCACTAAAACAATTTTTTATAGTACACTTTTTCACCATTTTCAACAATACTATTTTTATTTCTTGAAAAACGTAAAAATGTTGAACACCGTTAAAAATATTTATCCACATGTATATTTACAAATACGCAATGCTCAATAATTTTTTGTGATGTCACTAGGATTGAGGTAATCACTATGCCGTCCTAGTGGCAGAAATAAGTATTTATATTTTGTAACTTTTTTAGGGAATACAATTTATGACAAATTACCTATAGCGATCGTTTTCCTTCTTATCTAAGGTCCGTGGTTTATTATATTAAAACAGTAAAGATTATTATTAATAGTATGAATAATGTTGTCATTGTTATCAATCATTTTTTAAACAATATTGCCAATTTTTATTTATTAAATTTATATAAAGTAAAAATTTTTCCTGTACATGTTGAAAATGTATGACGCTTATTCTTTTCCACTCTAATTGTAATTCGATTGTTCACATTAAATTACAGAGTTTATCATAATTGCTCTCAGGAAAGAGAGAGAGAGAAAGAGAGAAAAAATGAAATTATTTGAAGCTTTTTCTAGAATACTTAATAGTTTCTTGGAAAGTTTACGAATGTTAATGATAATAAATATTAATTTAATGACACTAAATGATGATTCTTAAGATTCACTTAATAGATACTATTAAAAATTGTAGAGGAAAGTTTTGTCCATGTGTGTTAATAATCATTAACTTTCTGTTAATGAAACAATGTCGTAAATTTTTATATTATTTCCTCCATACAAATTTCTCAGTATTACCAAAGAATTCGAATTCAAATTAGTCGATATTTGTTCATACATTTTTAGCTACTTAATTTACTGCTGATAAGTGATGTGTTAATAGTTGTATCTAATATTAATTGTAACATTACTTCCAAATATTAAATCTAACATACATATTGTTACAAATTATTAACATCGTGATTTGAAAAATTGTAGTTATTTTAATAATCATCTTAACAAATCAACAGTAAATAAAGTTTGAAAGGAATTATCAATGAAACGAATGCATTAGTTCCTTTATGTCTGTATAGATGTCATCACGCAAATTTTTTTGGAACAGTGACTTTTTTTTTTATTGAACGATGCGTAATTTCTATGCATATAAAAATTTAAGTTTACAATTTGTAAGAAATATTCCTAATCTGTAAGTGATACGTAAACAAGTAAACATGCATCACGAGATCAAAGATTAGTAATAGGGTGATGCCACGGAAAATTTACGATTTAATCGTGATAATAAAATATGGGAGTAGGGGAAATAGGAAAGCCTGTGTCGAAAGGAGTGTCGAACGTGGCGCTTCGAGACGTTCATTTGATAAGAGAACAAAAAAAAGTGGGAGTAGGAAAAGGAAAGTAGTAGGAAGACCTAAGAAAGAAAGAGGATAAAAGGGAAAGAGGGCAGGAAGAAAACCGTTAAATGTGAACGAGCGTTCGTATACACGGGTCATAAAGTGATATTAATTGGCAGCTTCACCGACGCATGGTTATCAGAATTCCTATCTTCTAGAAAATAACAATGGCGACTTTCAAAGCAAAGAACTTTCGCTTGGCTGATATTAATGCTGTATTCTTCGATTTGGACAATACTGTTATCGAAACAAGAAAAGCAGACAGTCGAACTTGTCGAAAGGTATATATATATTTATATCTATGTAATGTTTTAAACCGTTTATATTTAGAAACCAACCTTTACCCCTTTCCTTCTCTCATTCCGTCTCTTTCATTCTTTCATCTTATTAATGCTGTATAATGTGTATATATATAATATATATATATATATATATATATATATATATATATATATATATGTATTTATGCGTATGTGGCAAGGATGGTATGACATGCATACGTAAAATGCATGTATATATATGCATATTCTTCAATGTACATATATTACTAGTTACTCATAGTAAATTTAAGTAGAGAGTTAATCAGTAGGTCGGCAGAGGTCAGACGCGTCGCGTTTTATGCACATTGCTCTTGCAACGGAGAGCTTCGCAGTAAGATATGCGACGTTTTATCCTTTGTAAGTTGTTCTCTCCATTCTCGTCGACGGAGATCAAACCCGAAATAGATACGTCCCCCTTGACGGTTGTAATTCGAGCCGACTCCCCGTTATAGCACTTTCTCCGCGAGAACTATTTTCGTACCTACCGCGCGGTATCTTTTCATCGTTGATGCGCGCGAGACGCAGAAAGTGCTCACCAACGCAGCAACGTGTTTTTTAACATTCTTCTTTGAATACCACCCACGTATTTACTTTCCACGTACTTCTTCAAACTTATTTCGAAGGAATAATATAATAATATAAAAAAATACGAAAATTTTAATGTTGTCATTTTGTAACCAACAAATGGCACGATGGAAAATAATTGATGAAATTGAACTACTCGATATTCGTATCAAAATAAGATAAAATATTTATTTTAATATAAAAGGACAAATATATAAAAAGAGAGAAAGTTAAATCGTTCGATATCTTGGATAAGAAGAATGAGAAATGCTTATTTCACCTTTCATTAATCTTGAGTCAATAAAGAATTATTCTCTTATTGGGAAGAACAGAAAGACAACGGAGACTCACTTGACTTTTCACGAAAGCGTTTACACGTACGGACCATAGTTTCAAACTAAGAAGTTATTTTTAAACCAAGAGAGAGAGAGAACGTGTCAAAGGGCAAGGCTATAGAGCTTGAGGTGTTTGTCCTAGTAGCTAGCTTCTATGCCAGTTTCCTTTCGACAGTGGTACGTGTAAGGCGTGACTCTTGAACATTTTTCATTTGTGAATTCTTATGAATACATTCTTATTTTGGAGCATCGATATTCGATGCATTTTGTGAAGAGTGGTCAGTGACGTATTGCTTTATTTTGTATATGTATAGACTTATATATACATATATTTATTTATAATTCATTGATAAAAATAAAGCAGCAATATGAGTATTCCAGAGGAAGTCAAAAAATGCGCTTCCATTTTGAAGTCTGTTAATACAGATTCAGAAAAGTTTGCAGTCCTTTTTATGGTAACTAAATTAGTTAATGCCACGGATTGTAATCTGGCTGCTAAGCAAATGCTTTTCGAAGCCATTGGTACAAAATTTATAAAAAAATTATTATCTAGCGACACGGTTCCTGTCGATTGTCCAGCACAAGTATATAAATCAGTAGCACTATCAATTCTTTCTGCCTTTTGCGGAGAGCCAGAATTAGCATCTCATCCAGATATGGTAACGCATGCTCCTGCTCTTCTTGAAATTATTTCTCAAGCGGATGAAGATTCAGTCGATGACATGTTAATTATTGTTATGGAAGCTTATAGATGCTTGCAAAGCATTGCACAATTTTTACCAGGTCAAAAAATACTCCTGGAACATAAAGCAATATCTAAAATGTGTGATATTTATTCAGAGAAAAGTTTTCAAACTGACGAAGCTCTAGAAATTTTAGTTACTTTAGTTGGAAGATATGGTCCAGATGCTTGGGATGCAACTGATACAATACCTTTCCATGCAATTATGAATAAAATTGCGTGCGATTTTGAAACAGATCACACAGAGAGAAAATTTAAATTATGTAGCATTTTGCAAGCATTATTAGTTTCTTGCAGAAAAGAAATGATATCAGCATCTGCAAAAGATGAATCCTGGCCACTTAGTATTCACAAAGGATTGAGCGATATTCTTGGTTCTAAGATAGGAAAAAATCAACGAGATCCTGCTTTGAAATTAGCTTCAGTTATGATGGATCTCTTAGGTGCTGAATGGACCATGTTAAATAAGGACAAACCAAAGATACTCATATTATTATTAATTCAGTTAGCATCAATAGAAGTTAGAATGCAATTAGAAGGTCATCAGCTTAAAACTGTTGTTACAAATGGTGATTTAGTTACAGCTTGTTTTGGCATTCTTGAAATTTCTCTCATGTATATTATCTCAGATCAATTAGATTTAGAACAAAAAGAAAAACAATCCTTATATACAGCTTTGAAGGGTGCTTTTGCTGCTATTATTGGCCTATTAAATTCAGTATCAAAAATGAAAGAATTGACTGATATCAAAGAACGTATTTTCGTTTGTGCAATGGTTAGAGTAGTTGCAGCATGGCTGGCACAAGAAACAACTGCTATGAGACCACAAGTTTATGCGGTATTGCCATTTGTATTAACAATAGCCAATGATACATTTTATGCATATCGTAATAGAAAACTTGCGGAAAAAGCTAAAGCAGGTGCTAAAGGTGGAAGTACCAAAAACGAAGAAGGATCATCCTCTGCAGAATCTATACCATGTGATCCACTTAGTGAAGTTGATTTATTAAGATTGCTTCTACCAGCCTTGTGTTATTTAGCGGTAGAAGAAGATGCTAGGCAAATTTTACTTGCTCACAAACAAGATGAAGTCTTATTTGAAAGTTTATCTTATCATTGGACAATAGTACATTACAAAAAACCACCAGTTCCTAGGTCAGAACGCTTAAAAGCATTGAAAGAAACTGATAAAACAGATGAGCTTGATTTACAAACTTTAGAAGAAATGCAGGATTCAAGACAAGCAATGGTTTCTATATGCAATGTCTTAATGAATATAACGGTGCTAGAAGCCAAATTAGTAGAGAAATCTCCAATATATATTAATTTATTGAAATTCATTTTCAATAATCTTCCGGAATTGAAACAAATGCCAGATAATTTAGTTCTACATGGTCACTTAGCAGTCTTAGGACTCTTATTATTAAAGCAACAAGCACAGCGTATTAAGAAGAATGACTTTTCAATTTGTCGTTATATTCAAGCTACCATTAGATTTTTATGGGATGCATATATAATAGATGAAAGTAATGATCCAACTGAATTAGTTGTTGCTATGTCCTATAAAGAACGTTGGATGGAACTTATGGAACTCTGGTTTCTTGGGATGCAAACAATGGCTGGAGTATTACAAGTAATACCATGGTTATCACAATTTACAATTGAATCTGGATGGGTAGAAGAAATAATTGAAACTCTGAAAAAAGTTAAAGTTGGTAGTTTACAACCAAATGTAAAATCTGCTTTTGAAGATCTTCTATGTCATTTGGTGAAGGCAGATAAAGGCGTTGCAGTAGTTTTGAAGAAATGCGGAGCATTGACAGTATGCAGAAATCATCGTTTGATGGAACTTGGAAAGCACTTATTTGGAGATTAAAATTAAATTCTTTTTAATAACTTTTATATTATGTATACTCTCCATTAAAATTAAAAGTAATTTTTATTATTTTTTGAAAAATTTAATATGCTTTGTGTGTTTACAATTACAAATAGAATACATCAATTTATTTTATTATAAAACAATAAATTATAATGTTGACAAAAGTAGTTTTATAATTGAAGTACATAAAATATAATATTTCGTTCAGCCAAAACTACTCTAAAATCTCTTCAAATTTTGTCTATCGAAAATGTCTATACATACGTAAATCAGATATAAATTTAGATATTAGTCTATCTGGAAATAGTTTGTATTTGGCAGCAGGAAAGAAACAGGATTTTCTAAAAACAATCTTCTACATGTTATTAACATGAATATTTAGATTTATAAAAAATATGTTTAATTTTTTCATTCATTTTTTATTATATTTTGTTTGGATGTAACTGATTATGTTATATACACAATTTTGTTTTAATAAAGAAAAATAATTACAAACGTTTGATTTACCTTAGAAGATATATGTAAAATAAAAATGTAAAAAGATTTAAAAAAAAAAAAACTTTATTATGTAATAAAAAAGAAAAATGATAGCACAATATAATTTATATCTTTTATTTCATTTGTAATAATAGATTTAGAGAAATATCGTTGTTATCATTAAAGAGAAATATATTAACAGCTTTGTAACATGACAAAAGCATTTTTCTATTAAAACAAATACTCTTACGATTTATCTTTACTTTTTTTTTATTGGCACAAATAGCGAACCATAACATTCATCCTGAACATGAATGTGAGCGTATCTTTTAATTATGATTGAATATCTAATTCTTTTTAATTATTATTTAATCTAATGGATGGGTACAATTTCATAGCTACAATTTATAGAGTTGGAGCATCATAAATTTGTTGTTGGCACAACTGATTTTGTTGTGATTACAGCAACGTCCGCGGGTGCTACTTCGAGTGTCCACTAATCGGCTCGAGTATTTCAATGAATCAATGCATTTTCTAGGTAATCATTAATATGAATTAAATGTCCTATATAATCCTAATTTATCGCTTCTGTCCTTTGGTCCAGTGAAGTCTTTTTTAAACTGTATATAAATCCACGTTCAATATTTTGTCCATTTCAAAGAACTATACTTTATTTATTATTATATTGTTTTATAAATAGTTTAATTTTTCATATATTATATTATCATGTGTTTAATAATAATAAGTGATGAAAGCACTTTCATAAATAGCAATTTATTGAATGTGGAGATCATTACTGTCCTTTATTTTCCTCTCATTTTTCATTTTCATTCATCATTCTTAACATTACTTGAAATAAAAAAAAAATGAATGTGAAATCTAAATCTAATCTATGATATTATATATGTACCTTTAGCTGGCTGAGGAGCTGACACAAGAATATGGAATTCCTGAAGAAGTATCCATTAAAATAACGACTACGTATTTGAAGCTATTCAGAAAATGTCCAGATAATTGTACCTGCTTGTTAGATGCTTGGCGAATGTTATTATGGAAAAAAGCATTAGGAGAAAAGTATTCGTATTTAGCCAAAAATGTTTACGAGCGTTGGCTGTATTTAAGATACCAATATTTGGCATTAGAATCTGATGTTATTGCATTACTTCGACGGTTGAAAGAAAAATATTTGTTGGGATTAATAACGAATGGACCATCCAATTCACAATGGGAAAAAGTGAGAAAGCTTTCATTGGAACAATACTTTGATATTATTTTAGTATCAGGTGATTTACCATGGGAAAAGCCAGAAACAAGAATTTTTGAAGAGGCATGTCAGTTACTTCGTGTAGCACCAAGTAATTGCATAATGATTGGTGATAAATTAGAAACAGATATCTTAGGTACGTTCTATTTGTATAATCCTTCCTTAGAGATCACTATTAATATATTATATTATATATATACAAACAAAATACATTTAATATATAAATCTAGTAATATGTTTTACGTATTAAATCAGGTGGAATAGAAGCAGGTTTTGGTGCCACTGTATGGATACCAATTGTAGACAAACCACATTTAAATGCAGATGATCCACAGCCTGATTTTATTGTCAGACGTTTAACGGATATTTCAAATATATTGAATCGTAAACCAGGTGCACCGGAACTTGAAGATACTTCCTCTAATGCATCTGATGGCAGCTAATATAATACTATGCTTCTATCTTCTTTTTTATAATGCATAGTACAGAAATATTCTACAATCATACACATCTCAAAAGTGACTAGTTATATTTTCAGTAGCTAACCGAGTTTGTGTTAGATATTGCAAATAACTCAATAGCCTGATTGATTAGCATATATCGAATATCACAGATCTTGTTTTATTTTTCTTTAGTATATTTTGATAAATATTATCTTTTATTTACTTTTCTTTTCTTTTATAGTTACCATTTTTACTTATTAAGCATTATTAAATATCTACAGTGAATAATTTAGTTAAAAATTGTATTTTATATTATGATACTAGTAAAAGTATTTTTATCTCGAGTTCTCTGAGAAAAAAGAGACGTAACGAATGTACAAAGCACAGTGCACAAATAGACTTACTTAGTTATGAACTTGGGAAAATCTAAGTATAATAATGAAAGGAATAAGTGAGTTTTATTCCAGATAGATACAAATAGACTATTATACAAAATTTATTTGCGATGCAATATAATAAAATATTTTAGTATACTCGTGTTTCACTGTAATTTAACTGTGAAAACTTGTTCGGGTTTGCACATTTATAGGTGCATCATGTAATTATGTGTAGATAAACTATGTGTATGTATACACAAAACAGGACATATATTTTTTACTATATATTTTATTTTTATGAAAAAAGAAAGGAAAAAAAAAAAAACAAGTTTCATGATATTCTCGAAATAATATAGGAATCTCTGTAATATAACACTTATAATATAGAAGAATAAATGTGTATGTAATGATATAAGTGTATCTTTTTATGCAAATATCAAATAATCCTTAACATTTACAAAAATCTAAAAAGATTGAACATTAATGAAGTATATATATATACTACATTATACTATTTATATTATAGACAATTACAACTTATAAAGATGTTTTTATTTTTTTTAGGTCATTTTAAGATATAATTGTTTTTGTCATTCTTATCAGTTCCACTTAAAAAAATTTTTATTTCCTTGTTAACTGTTGATTCATATCCATTTAATTTGGACACATTCATTTCTATTTCATTTTGTTCCTGAATCATATGTTAAATTTGTTAATAATTAAAAAAAATTCTCTATACGTCTAAGTTAAATTTTTTTACCTTTTTACTTTCTTGATGTATCATTGTATCGATTTGATCTGTTATACTACTATTTCGAATCGATTCATTAATTTTTTCTTTTTTCTTACGAGGAATTGCTACTAATTTTTTTAATTCTTTATCTTTTTTTTCCAGTACATCTCTTTTTGGTTTAATAGAGATACTTTTGATCGGCTTATTATCAACAGTTTTCGAAAATCCAGATTTCTTTGGAATCTTATCTTTCTTTAATTTGTTTGTTTGAGCTGTTGACTTTGTCTGAAAAAGTTATCAACATTTATTATACAAATTCTCTTTTTCATTATAATTTATATTTGAATATAAAACACACCATATTACTTATGCGAAGATTTTTTGGATTTTTTTTTATTTTTTGTGACGGAAGAAACTTTTGTGTTGAATCAGTTATTGGTATTTGATATTCATAATCAAATTTTTCTTTTGGTTTTTCTATAGCATGTGCTATTTTTCTATAGCATTGTGCGATTTCACCTATTTTGCCACGATTACATGGGAGAATATCTGTTGGAGGAATACTCGGAACCTCCATATTTTCATCTATATATTTCTTCTTTTCTTTGTATACTTCTGTAGCTTGTACTTCTATTTTGTTTATTTTCATTCTTGAACCAACATTTATTTGTATTTCTGTTTGAATGACTTCATCCGCAACATTTAATGGCATGCTCTCTTCTTGATGTAATCGCAAAAATGTCGAGCACATTCTTGTGCATAAATTTTATTTATAATTTTATAATTACTTGTTACATACACTAATATAATTAATGTATATACAATTAACACAATATCAATATATTTTACATCACAAAAACATTAACTTATTTGTTAACTATATACAGAGTAACAAATATTATCAGCTGCTCTGTTTGCTACACACAACAAAATAAATAAACCGAAGTTTTTATAAGCATTTTTACAAATTTTTTTTTTTTATGAAGATGTAATGTGTAATTAAGCAAATAGAAATAGCTTACGGCTCTGTATAATTATCATTGTGCAGAGTCACTGGGCTTTGCGGTGTTTGAATCGTTTCATCCTGTTTTGATGAAAGATCATCTGTGGTTGAGCTCTTGTTCTCGTTTTCTAAAATATGATTTTTAGTTCCTGATTTCAAATCTTCAAGAAACGTGTTTTCTGGACCAAATGTATTTTCTTTCTGAAGTTCTACATTGTTTAATTTATCAGGAAGAGTTTCTAATTTATTAGGAATACTATTTATTTTTAATTCTACCTGTAATATTTATACCATAATTAAAATATAGTTTTGCAATAAATGGAGTTTAAAAAGTGCAATACAAATGATCATCATCAAAACAATACCATATTATCAAGAACACTTTCCATACTCTTATGATGCAAACTTTTACAAATATTTTCTGCTTGTTTAGGATCTATGCCAACTTCTAATAATGATGTAATTACGTCACGCTCTGTTATAAGAAGTTCTGGATTTGCATCAATCAAAACTACTGACTTTTTTGATCTTGGTTCTTTGTTGCATTGAGTTTCCATTAATTTTTGGTAGGATAATAACTTTCCTATTACTTTGTTCTCATCTAGTATCTTTGGTGGGGTTGGTGGTCTGACTTCTTGTAACTGTATTTGACCCATATTAGAAAATTCTGTATCATCATCCGATGCATCAGACTCTTCTGACACATTTAAAAAAGTTTTCAATCGATATATTTCTTTCAACATTTTATTCTATATAAAAAATAAAATAAGATTTTCATACGTTTTATAACTTAAAAATACAATTTATATGTATTTAGATAGGCATATATTTACCAGATCAAGTGTAGTTCTATGTCGTTGTAAATGTTTTTTAAATATTTCATTTAGTTCCTTATCAGTATAGATACCACATTTAATAATATCTTTGGTAATCTCGTATGCAAATTTAACGTATCTTGCATCCTCTTTTGCTTCAATTTCTGCATACTTCAATTTCTGCATTTGCACTGGACTTGATAAGGAAGAAGAAGTATGATCTTCTTGTATTATAGAACTGGAGCTTGAACCAGAATCAGAATGATAAGGATTTGTAGGTGATTCAAAAGATTTTCCACAGGTAACGTAAATTGGTTTCTCATTACACCTGCATTTTCTTTTTAAAGAAAGCTCTTATTTAATTAAATTAACATTTAATATCAATTTAAATATTATTATAGCTATTGTAAAAAGTTATTTCAATCTGATCGTCAATCATTATTATTGTCATCATTATCATTATTATTAATCATTAATCTTACCTATGAATGATACGTTTTTTCGAATTCAATTCTTTAATGTGTTTATTTCCAGCAGTTTTAGGCCGACTTTCACTCCTATCTGATACTATTTTTTTAGATTTTAACATTGAACGATTTTGATAATTATTTTTACTGTTACTTTCAGTATCAGCAGTTTGTATTGCTAATTGTGAATAATCTATATCGTTTATGTTATATGGATATGTTTCACAATTGTCTTCTGAGTGACGCGAAGAATATTTATCTAAATTCATCCTGAGCATATCCTATTTTAATTATCGTCCAAGAAATATAAAAATGCTTTCATTAGTTATGTATTATATATTCTATAACACATATGTATATTAAAAAATGTATGAACATACCATAGGATGATGTTTGGTATCAAAAGCCAATTGATCAATAAAATTATCCAAACTGAATTTTCTTGGAAGTTGTGTTTTTAATTCTTTTTTCTTATTATTTATATATTTCTTATTTCTAGCATCGACAACACTTTTCGCTAACAAAACTCGACGTATATGAAATCGCATTGAGTTATATGAGGATAATTGTTCAAAATAATTTTCTCCAGCCAAGTTATATACTAAATAGAAAAGACAATCATATTCAATAATTATTTATCATTATTTATTATTAATTATTATATTATGTCATTCAAAAAATAGATTTGGTGTATTGTGAAGTAGGTTTTTCAAATATATTTTTCAGCTTCTTCACATATAGTATTTATAATATAATTTATAAATATATATATGTCATAAAAATATAGGCAAATTTATTGTCAAATAATTTGGAAGAAAATGAAAACTCACATTACTCCAAATTCAGGCAACATTTGGAACATCTTAGATTTGGAATATACATGCATGCAAAAAAGAATACTTATATATAAGTACTCTAAAGAAAAAGATTCAAAAACTATTATACTTAAGAATGTAATAAATACATACCACTGCTTTTGAGATTAACATCACTGTTGTGAAATCGTGTCATTTTTATTTTTATGAAAGATGCAATTAAAACTTCAAGTAAATATTGTTTTAGAATCTAAATTTTCTAATTATACAAGAGATTTAATATTCTTACATTAACCTTTATTCATTGTAAATTTTGTCATTATGGCAGTTTCGATAATTATTTAAGGTTTCGTTTGAAAATGTTCAATCATATTTGGAAAAATTTTCCTTAAGGCAAAGAAAAACAAAATTTTTGTTCTTTCCACTTAAAATTGACTGTACGTAAATGCGTCATTAGGTTGCTTAGCAACAGTAAATTGGTTATGCTAAATAATACTTATGCATAATCCTTTCTTATCCAAATTTTATACTCAGAGGTTAAGTTATTTTAATATGATACAGCATTTTTCCATTTTGATCCATATATTTTCAAATAAAGTATTGAATACTACAAAAAGATAAAAATAAAAATAATATTCCTATATATATATATATATATATATATATATATATATATATAGTTGTTGGTATATATTGAATAATTATTTTGTATAATTATATTTAATATAATTTTTAACAAACAAAAATGGCATTAAAAGGGATAAAAGTTATAGAACTGGCTGGACTTGCTCCAGGACCATTTTGTGGAATGTTATTAGCAGAATTTGGAGCTACTGTAATAAGAGTAGATAAAGTAAGTACAATTATTTGATAAAAAATTGTTGTTGTTAATTTTACAAATATTTAATTTAATTGTTTGAATATTAAATTTAATTGTTGTTGTTAATATTACAAATATTTATAGGTTGGAAGTGGAACAGTATTTCCTGATTTCACTGCTAATGGAAAACGGTCAATAGCATTAAATTTGAAAACCAAGGAGGGTGTTGAAGTTTTTAAAAAAATGAGTAGACATAGCGATGTAATAATAGATCCTTTTCGTAGAGGTCAACAGCATACTATCATATAAATATAAAAATTAAATTTTTATTTTATCTATGTAATTTATGCAATAGGTGTTATGGAAAAGATGAAAATAGGACCTGATGATATAATGAAGATTAACAAACAGATCATTTATGCTAGATTAACTGGATTTGGACAAAAAGGTCTTTATGCAGATATGGCAGGTCATGATATTAATTTTGTAGGTTTATCAGGTACTAATATTATTTTTTACATGTATAAATAAAAAAAAAAATAGAAGGATCGCCTTCAGGATTTGGTATTTGCAGCAACGAACTTTCGAGTTCCCAACACCAATTATAATAATAAATATTAACACTTTTTATTTTATAAAGTTATCATTTATTGTTTTATTAACAAATCTACAAATTTTCATTTAGGTTTACTTTCTTTATTTGGTCGTGCTAATGAGAAGCCAACACCTCCTATCAATCTGGCTTCTGATTTTGGTGGTGGCGGTTTAATGTGTGCATTAGGTATCATTTTAGCACTTTTTGAACGTAGCCGTAGTAATTTAGGCCAGGTTGTAGATGCTTCTATGGTAGAAGGTACAGCGTATTTAGGAAGTTGGTTCTTTAGGTCTCAACAGTTACCTTGGTTATGGAGTAATCCACGTGGACAGAATTTGTGAGGATACTAATCTTTCTTTTTTCTATTTTATTATGTGAATGTGATTTGTTAATAGTAATTAAAATATGTTCTTGCAGATTAGATACAGGCACACATTTTTACAATACTTATGAAACAAAGGATAAACGTTATATGGCCGTTGGTGCTATAGAAAACAAATTCTACAGTAATTTGTTAGAGAAACTTGGTTTATCTGAAGATGAAGTACCACAATTTTCCAATTTTGATAAAAATCATGCATTGTTTGTTGATTTATTTAAGAAAAAAACCCAGGCTGAATGGTGTGCTATTTTTGATGGCGTAGATGCTTGTGTAACACCAATTTTAAACTTAAAAGACACACCGTATCATCCACACAATGAAGAAAATGAAACGTTTAAAGTTACAAAAAATAATTTAGTAATACCAAACCCTGCACCACGATTATCTCGTACACCTGGTATCTCAATGGCAACTTGTAAAAATCCAGAACGAGGAGAACATAGCATTGCCATTCTTAATGAATTAGGTTACGATTCTAAAGAAATAGACAATTTTGTAAATAATGGTATAGTTATACAAGCTAAATCTAATAGCAAATTATAAAACTATCCTATAATTATAAAGAAACAAATTCAAATAATATTAACAAATAATTGGGGGAGGGAAAACATATATTATATTATATGTGTATATATAATAGTAATAATATATTTTAATAAATAAATTCTGATATTTTTTAAATTAAAAAATTGATTACATATTTCAAATTTAGTAATAATTAATGTTCCTTTTTATATCATACATTTACTAAGTTGTTCATTATATATAATAATCTAACCAACGTAACCTAAAAAGAACAAAATTAATTATTACTAAACTCAACCAGATCTTCTATGCTGTCCATTACGCATTTTTTACAATAGGCATTAATTGTATTTGATTTTTTCGTATGACTGTGTATGAGGATCGATGAATATTATTGGTTTTAAATATTTACATACATGTAAAAATTTTAAAAATCTTGTTTATGCAACGAAATGATTTAAGTTTTTCATTTATATATATAATAATTACTACGATTCTGAATAAATTTTCTATTGAAGTAATTTTTTATAATAACAAATATTGTCTTATACGGATCAATTGACATTATTTGTATTCGTATTAATTTTGTATGGTATCCAATTAAATTTCAGTTGTCATGATTTGTGGCACTAACCTAAAATAAATGACGTACGAATGTACGTTTTTTCTTTGACATATTTGTGTTTCTTAAGAATATGTATATCATTTAAAAACAAAATGCGAATAGATCTTATTTAATTTTCAAAAATATATAATAGAAATATATAAAACAATCCATAATGAAATATAAGATACAATAATATATGAAAAATAAACAATTATAATGTCTATATTGCAGGTTACTATAAATAGATTGTTGGAAAGAAATTGTAAATTTTGTTGTATTTAATTATATAAAAAAATGTTGAGGAGAAGGCACGTTAACATTAAGACTGTGAAAGAACTTGATGCATTTCCTAAAGTACCTGAACCATATGTAGATAAAACTGCAGTTGGTGGGACTTGTAAGTACACTTGAATAATGTTTTTAAAGTTTAAAATAAGTTGTGAGATAAAAGATGTTTAATATTGTATGTGTATTTCTTTTTATCTATGTTTCAGTTTCTATTTTTACATTTTGTATTATAGCTTATTTAATAATAGCAGAAACAAGTTATTTCCTTGATAGTAGATTACAATTCAAATTTGAACCAGATACAGATTTTGATGCTAAATTAATAATTAATATTGATATAACTGTGGCGATGCCATGTAGTCGTATAGGAGCAGATATTTTAGATTCTACGAATCAGAATTTAGTAGGTTTTGATACTTTAGAAGAAGAAGATACTTGGTGGGAGTTGAGTCCAGAGCAAAGATCACATTTTGAAGCTTTGAAATATATGAATTCATATTTAAGAGAAGAATATCATGCAATCCATGAATTACTTTGGAAATCTAATCAAATTACATTGCGCAGTGAAATGCCAAAAAGGTTTACATATCTTTTTAAGCGATTATATAGTATACTTTACTTTGCAATAATCATTTATACAGATTCATTTTATATGTAAAATTACTTGATTTAGAACTCACGAACCATCATATAAGCCAGATGCCTGTCGAATTCATGGTAGTATAAATGCGAATAAAGTAGCAGGAAACTTTCACATAACTGCTGGGAAATCTTTACCTCTTCCAAGAGATCACATACATATTTCTGCATTTATGACTAGTAAAGATTACAATTTTACTCATAGAATTAATAAGTTTTCTTTCGGAGGGCCTAGTCCTGGTATTGTACATCCTCTTGAAGGAGATGAAAAAATTGCTGACAATAGTAAATTAAAATTCAATTTATTAATATTATAAATTAAATTACTTTATTTATTTGTTATTATTAATAATTTATTTATATTTTAGATATGATGCTATATCAGTATTTCGTGGAAGTAGTTCCTACTGATATAAGAACTTTATTAAATACATTTAAAACATATCAATATAGCGTAAAAGATCATCAAAGACCTATCGATCATTTAAAAGGATCTCATGGAATACCTGGCATATTTTTCAAATATGATATGAGCGCCTTAAAAATAAAAATTACTCACCAACGTGATACTATAGCACAATTTTTAGTAAAATTATGTGCCACAGTTGGAGGTATATTTGTTACAAGTGGTAAGTATGTGTATATTATATAAGTTTGCATATTATTTAATACAAAATAATTAGACTTTATAAATGTTGAAAACATTTATAGGTTTGATAAAAAATATTATACAAAGTTTTTGGTATATCATGGCTTGCAAACTTTTCCAACATGAGCCTGATATAAATAACCAAAGAGCATCTGTTTATTCTGTCTCAAGAAATTATGAAAGTCCGCAAACTATAAATTTACTTCAAGTTTCAGCACCCGATAATATTGATATTATGTTAAAACCTCAGGGAAACAATTATATAAATTGATTTCACTAAACTTTGACCTCCATTATGGTTTTAATATGCTGCAATAATTTCTGCTAGATACCTAACATATTTGTTAAATTTAGTAAATATTGTGATATAATTAATACATTCAAGTTTGACGCAATTTTACGTCATTTCAAAATGTGTAGCAAAAAGTTAGTAATGTTATCCTACACAATGAAATATTAAATTTTAATTATTAATTTATTTTTTCAATTTTGTTTGATTATTAAAGTATTTATTTTTATTGTATTTGTTCGTGGAACTTGTTAAATTTGAGTATTATTTTTTAATTTAAGAAAATGTATATTTTAAGTTATTATTATATACGCGGTATCCAACTAAACGTCTTGCAAATGCCGCAAATTCACATTTAATTGCAAATATAAATCTAATATAAATAATTTAGTTGTGTATAATTTTTCTCACATGTAATTTAATTTTGAATTTGATCATTTAGCTAAACTAAAATAAGAAGTTTATGCAACTGAGAGAGTTATACTTAATGTTATGATAGAACGAATTAGAAATGCAGTTCTAGCTCTTTTGCAATAGCTCTTTTAACAATTTTTTACTTTCAAATTTTTTAATGCGATTGTAATCATATTGTTTGGAAAAAATTTTCTATATTCTTTACAGCAATATTGCTAATATCCATTTGAAATTATGGAGTTCTTTATGTTTAAATCAAATATAAATACAAGAAATAGGAAATTTTTTTTCAAATAAATTATACTCAGATTACAGGATTTATAGGTAAAATATAATTATCACATCAATATAAATGAATGATTAAATATCATAAAAAACACAAATAATTCATATTATAATTCATACTTTTAATTTATTTTAATAAATTTCTCATTATAGACGTTGATGTATTTTTATGTTCTTTATTAAAGAAAGGTTGATAGTAAATTTAAATAATAAAAGAATTTGTATCCTATTACAGATTGAATATTGTTAATTTTTTTTAGTTACAAAAGTGAAAATATATTATACATACATATCTATATATGTTTCTTATTTAATTCTATCCTTATCAGTGGAATATATTTCGATATTAGCAACTACAAATATATAATTTCATGTTTACAAAAAGAAAAAAAAAACAAAAAAGAAAAGAAACGTTGTCAACTAGCAATAAATTATATAATATTACAAAAAAAATTATTCCTTTTATTTTAATTATATTAAATATATTGTTTAATTTAATTTATAATTTATTGAATATGAGAATTCACAGTCATAAAATTTATATTTTATATACATAATAAATAATGTATAATTTATTTTATTATATTTTTTGGCTTCTTTAATAGTCAAAATAGTATAAAATTGCACAAGAATTCATAATTAATTAAATATATATATATTTTTTTTCCTGAGGTTTGTTAACCCGGGCGCTCAGTCTCTGGACCATTGTACCTGGGCCCCTTGCGGGGAAAAACCTATGACCGTACCGGTCCCGCGGGTAGCCCCGACTCCCTTGTAAAGCACAGCAGTCTGGCCGCCCCTGAGCCCACTAGGTCGAAGTTGTTGGCGGTGGTCCCAAGGACATCATTTTTGACGTCCGTGAGCCCAACGCATTGAGTTATGAGATGGAGGGGAGTATCNTGACGTCCGTGAGCCCAACGCATTGAGTTATGAGATGGAGGGGAGTATCCTCCCCTTCGCCGCACCTGCCGCAGACCGAGTCTTGTGCAAGGCCCAGTCGCGTAAGGTGCTTTCCAAAGTGCCAGTGCTCGGTGACCAATCCCACAACCAGCCTCAATTGGGCTCGGTCTAGGTTGATCAACTCGGTACCTAGCTTCTCCGAGGGCCCTGAGAACAGAGCCTTCGTGTGCCTCATGCCAAGGCCTTGCATCCAGAGATCCCTGAAGCGGTCCGTGGCCCACTTCTTAGTCCTCTTCCGCATAAGCCCCCATGACACGCTGATGTGGCACCGATTTGCCGGATCGTGCCGTGAAGCTCCAAGTCTGGCAAGCTCGTGCGCCCTTTCGTTGCCCTGAACGCCACTGTGACCCAGCACCCAGAGCAACTTTACTCTGTTGACATTGCCTAGCCGTGTCAACAAGTCGACACAGTCCTTCACCAGCCCTGACTTGACCACGGTGCTGTGTACAAGTCTGAGTGCAGTGTGGCTGTCACTACAGATGTAGATATGTTTGCCATAGTACCCCCTTTCCAGGATACTGTGGGCATAGACCCGAATGGCAAACAGCTCCATCTGGAGAACAGAGGCGGTACCGGTTAGGGTGTAGGACAGCTCAGTCCTAGGCCCTCCAGACCAGACCCCTGCTCCCGCGTTGGAACCCGCTTTAGCCCCATTTGTATACCAGACGGGCCCCGCGGGTGCCAATAAATGATTTGGGTCCGCTGCCCATGACTGTCTGTCTGGGAAGAGGACCTCATAGTTGTGCTGGAAATTAATTATATTTGATAAGAAAGATAATTTAGAGATGACGCTTTAGTTTTTACACAGACAATCGAAAAAAATAAAAATTAACCAATCAGCTTGCAGGATATGAACGTTATTTTTATATTGAAAGAACTGTTAGAAACATTGAGATCGTTTGAAACAAAATAACGATTCAATGTCCAGCTTGAACGGGTCGTAAATGCAGTTGTTTCACCTATTCGTGAATATTTTTATTGCACATTATTCACAACTTTTTTAGTTCTTCTTAGATTTTTACTATAATAGTTTTTTATTTTATAGAATAATCCCGTTTCAGGCTGGACTTTGAATACGGAATGTAACAAGATGCTGATATTCCCAAGGTATCGAGGTAAGCGCCAAATCATTTTCGCCGTCTTATTGTTACGATATAATCGTTGTCCTACTCTTTTCTCCTCCTTTCTTTTATTTTGTCAACAACGGTAACCAAAGAACGATTTTTACCTAATGGTTTCCTCATGAATGGATGACTAAAAATAATTTGCGGCTTATAATCGGGTTTTACTTTCCAAATTTGCGCTGCCACCGGCGAGATTCATGCTGGAGACAAAAAGTCACATGTACGTGACAGCGGTTGATAACGGTTAGCATAAAAAAGTCACGTATATGTGACAGACAGCGGCCGGCAAAGTGTTAACATTATGTACTGTTCTTTAAAGTGTCCACATATGAAAATACAAATAAAACATATAAATACGCAGTTATATATGCATATGCATGTATTAGGGGTACCGAAAAGTAATCAAAAATTTTTTTTGCTAGCGAAGTAATATTATAATTAAAAATAATTTCCATCATTGTTTAACACTGTCTGCCAGAAATAAGGCAGTTGTTCGATTTTATTTTTAAAAAAGGATACCGATAGCTCATTGAAATACTTTTCCAAGATAGTTTTCATTTCTCCAACATTGTTAATTTTTTCATATTTAAATCTTTCGTATAACGATTTAAGAAAGTAAGTCGACAGCAAGAGATCTGGTGAATAGGGTGGATGAGATAAAAGTTCCAATTCAAGCTCCGTTATTTTTTCCTGTATTATTTTTGAAGCGTTTCGCCCCGTGTTATCTTGTTGAAGGATCCTGTTTTTTCCATTAACCAAAACAGATCTTTTTTTTATTAACTCTTGTTTCATTCGCTCGAGTTGTTCACAATACATTGTCGCTGTAACGGTCTTATCAGTTTCAAGTAATTTATAGTGTATGATTCCAAAAGAATCCCACCACACACAAACAAGTATCTTCTGTATTTTTAGTGATGTTTCAGGACTCGGAACAGGTGCTTCTCTGGAAGAAAGCAATTGTTTTTCTTGTACAGAATTATTGTAAGTCATTCACCTCTCATCTCGAATTACTATTCGTGACAAAAACGGATCGTCTTCATACCGAGACAAAAGAGTCGCGCAGATGGTACGCCGTTGGGCGAGCACCGTATCCATCTATTCTTTAGGAACCCAAATTCCTTTCCTTCTTCCTATGCGATCAAGATCATTTTCAACTGTATTCTGTGAACAGCCAATCTTCAATGATAATTCCTCAGGTGTTTGACGAGGATCTGAATCCACCAACTCCTTCAATAACTCCAACATATCATCTTCTTTTATTTGTGGGGTATCTTTAAGATTCCTATTTCCACTTCTAAACTTGCAAAACCATGTATAACATTTGTGTAGTGTCAAAACGTCCCCGTAAATTTTATTAATTTCTTTCACTGCTTCGGGATATTCAACTCCTTTATCAAAAAAAAAAATAGCATACTATGACGTAATTGTGCTTTGCTTATTGTTGGCCTTGACATATTTCCTCCTTGGTAAAACAAAAATTTTTTAACCGAAAATTAGAATTTACAACAAAGAGAGATTGAACGTAATAACAACATTTCCGTGTTTACAGAACCGTGTCTTGACACAAACAAAATCTAAATGACCTCATCGAAGAAATTTTTATTACATTTGATCCCCCTAATACATGTAAATATAAAGATAGATACTCCTGTAAATTTAAATTTTTTATGTAAAAGTTAACAAAAACTAAATCAATCTAGTTTAGCTTTAAACTAACGTTATTTCAAATATTAACATTGTTACATCTATGAAATATTGTAAATAAAACTTGTATGGATCATATTCGAAAAATAAACAGTAATTTATAAAACCTGTTTGAATTGTTTTTTTTTTTACAGCTTTATTAACAGTTTAACGCATAGTTTTTTGAAAAAACCGGCCAAAAAAATCAATTTTTTTTATGTAAAAGAATACACGTTAGAACATTGCCTTCGCAAAAAAATTAAATAAATACAAAATTAATTAAAATTTTTATAGCAGCATAGAATAAAACGTCGTTCGAGTTAACTCTAGCAGGGTTAACTTAAGGGTTTAAACTAGCATTGTAGTTTTTTCGAAATCTCTTGCTTTTTCATTTATAATATTATCATCATAAGTATTTGAGAGCATTCGATGAGTCTAAGCAGCAGATTTATTCATATTGTTTATTGTATAACACCTACGATCTATTTTTTTCGACTACTTCTTACTGTTAAAGCCACCTGTAAAAAAAAGACGGAAACGAGTTATGGCCGACTCATCAACGGAGGTAGAAAATAAAATTTGTTTATAACAAAACAGTAAATATATTTGTATTAATTACAAATATTTTACAATAGTTTATATGTTTGGAAAATAACATAGATATGACGAAATGAAAAAAAAAACGTCATGATATGGCGAAGCGTGTTCATATTTCGGTCGATAAGGTAGATTTTGATAAAATAATTTAAAATTTACCCTGAAGCTACTGTGGCGCCACCCTAATTGAATGCATTTCGACGGACACTTTTCATGTACAGAGATGTTACTCCTTACCTCTACCCTCCATATTTGAAATGTATACAATCGATAAATCGAGTCAGTCGATTAAAGCGATTATTTTCGATATTTAAGTTTATAGCCGGGTTGCCACGCCTGCATGTGAGCAGTGGACGTATGATTTGCGTCCTGTCAAATTAAAAGTAGTAGGAATAAGGAGCTGTTACTTTGCAATGCAAAGTGTACTTTATATTATTAAAACATGGGTTTTTTGGAGGATACTTTTGTGATCCTTATTACACAGGTGGAAACCCATTTATAGTTCTAATGAACCATTGACATTGCATTATGAAAAAAGAGGGTTAAGTTGCATATATGTAGTAATCAGTCAACACATTGTTTTATTTTGAAAGTTGAATTATTCATTTTCTAAAAGTTTTATGCTACAAATGATAGAAAAACAATAATTTATTATTAAACAATTTAAAAAATATTTATTGAAATATGAATATATACTTAAGTATGAAGACATTTATGTTATGTTTGGTCTCACGTCTACCTCTATCTTTTTTTCAAAATACTTTTAAACCGTGTAAATATCTATGAATATTGTACATTGATAAGTGTTATTTAATCATATTAAAGTAATTTTACATTTATATTTCATATATTTTTCATTGTAATGATAAGTATATTATTACAATAAATATACTATGGCATGATATTTTCGTATTTTCTTTTATTATTCAATAAATTTTGGTGTAATTCAAACATTCATTGTCAAAATCTTGATTATTATTGTACTCGTATCATATCCAATATTTCTGATTGTTTATATTGCAGATAATATTTTTCTTGGGAGGATGGATATTTTTTGTAAAAAAATTATTTCGTGATTATGAAGTACACCACAGATTAGTACAGTTAATATTTTCCACAACATTTTCTTTATCATGTACTATGTTTGAACTTATAATTTTTGAAATAATCCGAGTTCTTGATTCAAGGTAAGAAAATGTTAATATAATAGTTAAAATAAATAAAAAAGAAAGACATTGTTAAACGTAATTATTTATCATCAGTTCTAGATATTTTCATTGGAATGTTGGACTATATATGCTTTTATTTATGGTAATAGTTCTTATACCATTTTACATAGCATATTTTATTATCAGTAACATTAGATTTGGTATGTACTTTTTCTTCTATACACTTAAGTTATTTATATTTTCTTTAATTAATATCTATTTAATTTTTTGTGTAGTAAGACTGAATTGGATAAGGCCACTTACAATCATAGTATATCTTTTTTATCTCTACTTATTTTGGAAAATTGGTGACCCTTTTCCAATATTGAGTCCAAAGAAAGGATTGTTATCAATAGAGCAAGGTGTAAGCCGAATAGGCGTTATAGGAGTTACTGTCATGGCACTATTGTCTGGTTTCGGTGCTGTAAATTATCCATATTCCTCTATGGCCTATTTTATGCGGCCTGTGTCTTATGCTGACGTACAAGCTATAGAAAGACGATTGCTACAAACAATGGATATGATCATAGCTAAGAAAAAAAGGATAGCACTTGCTAAAAAAGGTGAAGTGGTTGGACAAAGTGAAGCTCGTTCACGACTTTGGGGAATGTTGGGTCCCTTAGGTGGTACAAAAGGGAATCAAGAAAGTGTGTATTGTATTAACATTTTATAATAAATCAAATGACACATATGATTAATAACATTTAATATTTACTGTGTTAATTTTCAGCTATAAAACAATTACAAATAGAAGTTATAGCATTAGAAGAATTATGTAGACAATTATTTCTAGAAGCACACGATATTCAAAATGCTAGAGAACGTTTAGAATGGGCAGCTACGTGGCAAGGAAAATATTTTAATTTCCTTGGCTACTTTTTTTCGATATATTGCATTTGGAAAATATTTATAGTTAGTATATACTTCAACATCAACAAAATTGCAAACAATATATTATTAGATAAACGATGAAATATTAAATTACATTTTGTTTTGCAGTCCACCATTAATATAGTCTTTGATCGCGTTGGTAAAAAAGACCCCGTTACCAGAGGAATTGAAATTGCTGTTCATTGGATGGGTTTTGATATAGATGTTACATTTTGGTCACAACATATATCCTTCTATTTAGTTGGATGCATCGTTTTGACTTCCATCCGTGGATTGTTGTTAACTCTTACGAAGGTACGATATTAATTTCACAATACATATTATTAAATATGTACAATTATTCAATCAATTTATGTCAATTAATCTTTTTATTTATATAATTTTTAAGAATATTAGTTCCTTATTGTAGTATCAATTGATTTTCACATTTAACTGATTGACTAATATATGCAAAACTGTATATTATTTGAGTAAAAGTGAAGAACATGATTTACAATTTATGATATACGACTAACTGTTTATTATCAGTCTTCATAACAAAAACGCTTACCACAAATGTAATTTCATGTTCATATTTCAGTTCTTCTATGCTATATCAAGCAGCAAATCCTCAAATATTATTGTACTTATACTTGCACAAATAATGGTAAGATTTGTTCTTTTCTTTGTTTCTCTATATGACTTTTTCTTACAATTGTTTTGTTGCAATGTAGTTTATGTAATTTTATATTCCTCTATTCTAGGGAATGTATTTTGTGTCCTCTGTATTACTTATGCGCATGAATATGCCTGCTGAATACAGAATAATTATAACACAAGTTTTGGGTGAACTTCAGTTTAATTTCTATCACAGATGGTTTGATGTCATTTTTTTGGTATCTGCGTTATCATCTATAGTGTTTTTGTATTTAGCTCATAAGCAAGCACCGACAGAACGAACATAACTATTAAATAAATGATTTTTGTAAATTAAATATAATTTATATTGTAATTTTGCATTTCACAAAAAAAAATCTTCAATTGTACATAAATTGTTATATTTTTCATTAAATAATAATTCACATTATTTCATTAACATTTATTTATTTTTCTAAAAAACTTCATGCATGCGATACAAAGAAAAATACCACATACATAATATTAATTTATGCTGCTTGATTGCATAGTGTTATGTCACACAAAAAAATTTGTTCAGGTAACAAATGCATTTTTTCTATTATAACAACTAAATTGCATTTGTATTTACTTTAACATACATTACTTTCTGGATCACAGATGGCTGAAGGATTGATATTACCATGAAAAAATTGATTTTGCTGTATAATTTCTGATTTGATATGAGAATAACCATTGGTTTAACGAATTAATTCAATAGTCCACTCTTCGCTCATATTTACACCTGGCTTACGCAATGTTAGTACATTGTTATTGGGATTATATTTAGTTTCTAATGTTATTGTTCTTGAACCTGTAATAAAATGAAGAAACGATAATTATCTTTCTTTTTGACTTTTTAATTAATTCAATCTAGATTTTAATACTTACTGCGCGATACAAGCTGAGCAGATTTAATTCCTTTAGGAGGATTTGCTATGTCTACTCTTTCCAACCAGCTTTTAGTTTCATACGAAGCTAACTTATCAATAAATGTTGAAGTTAATTTAGTTCCATCAAAGTTGAGTTTTAGATAAAGGTACTTTCCATGACGATATTCAAAGCTGCTTTCATCATCAATATACAGATTACCACTGGCATTGCCATTACTATCAGCAATAACAATTAAAGTATACGGATCATTTCTCATTGCAACTGTGCTACGACGTATTCTCATTTTACGCGGAATGATGGAACCACTTCTTTGGAATACAGGGATCTTGTGAATAGTTACTTGAATATTGTGTGATCCAGCTTGGGTATATGGTTGCATGGTATCGATATCGTACCAGGTCACCTTACCTTCCCCTGGGAAGTATACAGTAACTTCTGTAGCAGAAGGTTGAAATACTGGGCGTACAAGAATGGAATCTCCAACGAGTATATGATCGTCGATTGTATAAGTTTGTGTTTCCGTTGGATAATGTGCCCATAATGGTAGTATTACAGGTGTGCCTTTTATTTCATGTTCTCTAAACAATGTATACCATAATGGCAAGTAGGAATATCTAACTCTAAATGATTCCCTTACTATTTGTGTAGTTTCATCATTAAATGTCCATGGTTCACGTCTTTTTGTCTCGATGTGTGAATGTTGACGGAAGAAAGGTAGCCAAGCTCCAGCTTGATTCCATCTAATAAATAGTTCTCTATCTGGATTTTTAAAGAATCCACCAACATCGGCTCCACAGAATGACATGCCAGAAACAGCTGCAGAAAGACACATTGGATAACTTATACGAAGATTTTCCCAATCTCCCATATTATCACCAGTCCACATTGCTGCATAACGTTGTGATCCAGCAAAGAAAGATCTTGTTAAAATGAAAGGTCTTAAGGATCCTCCTGATCTTCTAAAAAGAGCTTCATAAGTGGAAAGTGTATAAACAAGACCATTGATATTATGAACATCTCTATGTTCCCAGCCACCATAATGTAGAACATCTTTAGGTAAAGTTACTTCTGGACCATTAAAAACACTCGGTTCATTCATGTCATTCCAGATATGTACATTGTTTGTAGTACCATGAAATTTATCTAAACTGTATTGACCAATATAATATTCTCGAACTTTTGGATCAAAGAAATCTAAATATGATGATGACCCTGGCCAGCACCAACCTTCATAATCTTTTCCATCTTTAGTTTTAATATAATATCCCATACTAGTAGCATCATTATGTAAGAAATAATTTGGATCTCTTTTGATGTGTGGATCAATAATGACAACTAATTTTCTTCCTTTATCCGTTAAATTTTGAACCATTTCAAGAGGATTTGGAAATTTACGTGGATCCCATGTAAAATATTTTTTATTATCTGTATATTCGATATCAAGCCACATTGTATCCATTGGGACATCGTGCTCATCGAAGCCATTGGCAATTTGAGCTACATCATCTTGATCATTATAATTCCAACGTGATTGATGATAGCCCAATGCAAACATCTGCAAAGTAAATTAGTAGTTGAATTACTTTAATAGAAAACATAAATATATAGACAATTAGCGTTTGCATTTTAATATACGTAAATAATATATACCTGCGGTAAGGGTGCTGTACCAGTTAAAACAGTGAATTGTCTAAATACATCCAAAGGTTTAGGTCCTAACATGAAGAATACATCAATAATTCCAGATTCTGACATAAAGTGAACATCAACTTGAGATTTTTTAGAACCCGAAACAAAATTAACCAAACTTTCTACAACATTATTGTCAGCACTCGATAAAACATCAATCCATGTTTCTGCTGCATTATGCCAAAAGATACCTGCTGTTTTGTCTTTACTATAAAATAAAATGTTAAGTTTGTGTGTATTGTATATTATATCTATTTGAATTTTGAAAATAATTACACGTACCCATGAGCATAAAGAACTGGAATTGCTCCATATAATGACATTCGTTCATTTACCTCATATTCAAATACGTCTAAATTATATAGCCTATATGGTTCTAGTTGTTTAGTAGATTTTAAAGCAAAAGAATCTGCATGTTCCGGTATACCATAAGCTTGTTCTGCTCCTGGAAAACTAAAGTCTAAAGCTACTGCTTCTGGTCCATAAGGTTTAGAGTCATGATGATTTTTAAAATTTTCTTCCCAAGCACCAGGGTCGCTGTCAGCACCGTCACCAGGAAATTGTTGCGATTGCTGTTTATCTTCAGTTTGAATATTTTCTCCTTTCTCTTCTTGATCTGATTTACTAAAGAAACCAATGAAAGATTATATTTTCGTATCTCTTTTTTTCATTGAAATAATCCATATTCTTTTCATACGATGTACCTTTCGGGTTTATTTCGAAGATGCTCAAATCTCATTAGACCACGAGCATTAGCTGAAATGACTAATGCATCTTGATAATATAAATCTACTCTAAAAGGATTGATATTTAAAACAGCTTTGTTCTTTCCATTGGTAACAGATATGTGTTCTGCAGTTTTTTCAACGCTATCCACCGTCGAAGTTTGTGGTTGATCTTGCAAAGAATGTTCAACTTCATATCGTGGATGCAATGGATTTTTTTCATTAATGTGAAGCCTAAATGTATGATCTTTAAGTACGGTAAGTTTTAAAAGATAATATACACCAGTATCTCTATTAAATAGATCTACTGTTAGCGTTGATTCATTGTGTGCAACTGTATTCGGTTCTAATTGATACGGAGTTTTTCCTGGTTCAACTTTTTTGCAACGTCTATAAGGACAAATAAAATATTTATCAAAATATCAAAATATCAAAAGAAAGAACAGAAAATATATAATAATAATAATTATAATAATATAATCAAAGGTTAAATTAAATATTAATATTTACCGGCAGAAACTGCTTTGTCCGCATGTTTTAAAAGTATCTCTATTGACTGCATTAATAATAAATGGGCAAAGAGCTAGCACAAAAAATATTCCCAGCCTGAAATAAAAAATAATTTCAAATTAATGTAATCTCATGAATTGTTGTTAAACTTAACCTATTTTAAGAAAGAAAGAAAGAAAACATTCGTAACTTTACATATTCGTTTTGAAGTACTATCCTTGTCTTTGTAGAAATAAACAAGAAAAAAGATAAAAAAAGGAAAGAAAGAAAAAAAAACTTAACTACGACATTATCGCCATAATTAAAGTGCTCGAAGAAGTAACGTTAGTACTTTCGATTATTATCGAATGCATAAAGATAATGTACGAATAATATTAAATGTTATCCTTTTTTTTCCATTATATAAAATGTCGAATTTAACAATAACCGGCATGTAGAAATAAAGTAATTAATAACGAGAAATAAATATGAATGACACGTCAGCGTGATCATTGTTACGTTATACCAATTGTGTTAAATAAAATTGTTTAAATAAAAGTAACAATTTAATCGATATTTAATGGTCCTATTTCGAATTGATTTATCTAATAAAATTTTCTTTTATCGTAGACGAATCGATAAGCTTTTATGTGAAGGTTAAATGGCTAAAAAATAATCAACTCACCGCACAAACGAAGCCATGTTGAAAAGTACCGAGCTTCTGTCATGCCACCTTACATTTAACTGGATACGAATTTAGGAACGAAATCGATTTTATAGATGGCGCGTCATTTGCTCTTACGGTGTATTTATCGAATGAGTTTTAATTTTATATAAAAACAAATATGTATATATATATATATAAATCCAATTTTTCCAATATTATTCTTTCCTATTTTTTATCGTTATCATATAAAAAAACAAATAAAATGACGTCATATAACGAGACGTAACAACTTATACGCACATATATACATATGTATATATATATCTATATATATCTATATATATCTATATATCTATATATATGCGTATTTACTATCATGTAATAATTAACATCGCACATTCATTTTATTAGAATTACAAGAATTATGCATTCAGTCAGCAGGGAAAATACATTTCTATGAATAAACTATTTATATATTACAAGATTTAATATAGAAGTTTGGCACTCGGATCGGTTCACTTGTTGGATGTAAAAAAAGCCTAACTGTTTTCCATTTACATATTATAGCATATTCATTAAATTCTTATTCTTATCGGATGATTCTCGATAGAAATGATGTTATTGTATATGCTAATAAATTAGCAAAAACAGTATTCGCCACGTAAATACATATTACGATAATGATTAAGATATAATCATTAATTTCTATTATTAACATTCACATTAGAGCATCTTACGAATCGTACAATCATCCCTAAGGGTCCATTATCAAAGTCGTCGTTTAATTAAGGTCACCGTCAAATTCGTCTGAAGGCCTGCCAACGTAATGTTTTAATTCTTCGAATAAAAACACATACGATATTAGCTTCTTAATTTCCGATTAACATTGATAAATTTATGATATTATATAATATAATACTGAAATACGCATAAGATTCATTTTAACTTTCTATATCATTCATTATTTTTTTTATCTTACTGGATAAGATTTTTATGTATACGTAAACAGAACGTAATTTAACACATTCTTCCTTCTTATAATCAGTTTAATTTTACAAATCATTATAAATTTAAGATTTATCAACTATAATTTTCGTAGTACGATAAATAAATAATTCATGGTATCATCTAATTGATAATAGACCTAATCTGTATTGAATTTCTACGAAAAATCATCATTATAGTAATCACAAAATTTTTTCTTTTCTATTTATTATTATTACTATTATTATTATTATTATTATTATTATTATTATTATTATTATTATTATTATTATTATTATTATTATTANATTATTATTATTATTATTATTATTATTATTATTATTATTATTATTATTATTATTATTATTATTATTATTATTATTATTTCTTTTTAAGATTATAAATACTGTTTTCTATTTTCCGAATGATGAAACGCAAGTAAAAAATTTGAATTTACAAAATAGTGCAGTGTGTAAAAGATATGTGCATAACGCGAGATTTTGAAGATTCTCTCATGTCCCAAGGTACGTCGTATAATTTTACGGGTTCACAAAATTTTTTCAGAGTAGCCTGCAAATAGGTCCGTCTAGTTTTCAAAATGGACGACGGATAATACATATTTTACATGCGTTTTTTTGTCTTATCTCTCTCTCTCTCTCTCTTTCTCTCTTTTTCTTTCACTCTCTCTCTCTCTCTCTCTCTCTCACATGGTATATTTATTTTTATGTACACGTATTGCGAACAATAACATCCTAATAAATCTCGGTGTAGTTGTCAGTCTTCGATAATAATTTGGCCCTCGTATCCCAACAATTCGCCAAACTGATACACAGAGTTCTTTAAGTACATTACGTATATTTTCTCTTCTGCGACGAATAAAATCTTCTGTGTCAATCTCGTTCGATGTCTCTATGTATTATATATTACATTTAAAAAGATCTCATCGAAGATGTAAAGAAACAAATGACAAAGTTTGTCGGTGTTCAAATCGGATAATGGCCGAGGTAGACGGGGATGATTCAAAGTAGCGACGATAAGTAAGGCCGTAGATCTTTGCATGAAACTTTTCCTTTGACCGAAGGCATATATTAGCAAAAGTGTATTTAGATTTACTAATAGGTTTCGGTAAAAAGTCGATTTCTCATTTAGGCACATCGAGTCCTTCGTAGTGACAAATATATGTAATCACGGACGACAATAGGGTCTTTTTTCTTAGGCAAAACATAAGATAGATGAGATATAGTCCGTTTTGTCGTATCTATCGTAATTAGAGCTATATACGCAACCTATTACATACATACATACTCGTACTGCCATTAGGAAAGTTTCACATGTTAATTATCGATTTAAAAGAAGAGAGAATATCTTCATTTTTACATATCCATTATGTGTTATGTATATCAGTATATGTATATACACGGTATTATTGAGTAACTTTCCTTTTAGGCACGCTGAGACAATAATATGGAATAATCATCCCGACATTTGTAACAAAGACAGTCTTCTAAGCGAGTATTTGGAAGCGCTACAGCTTGTTTCGTTTACGGCCCGAAGGCAACTCCTCCTGCTAGACCCAATACTGGTTTCTCCTCAGTAAAGGATTGTTGGTTCTTTGTGTAGTGGCCGATTGACAGGGTAGGTCCGAAGTATCAAAGCTACTCCACTCGTCACCATCCGCAACCCCATAAGGATACCTCGCAGATACGTCTACTTCTGAACCTGTTATACTTTCCAGAGGGTTCAGAGGTATTACTTTGCATTGTGGTAAAGTTGAAGTCATGCTTGGTAAAACTGGTAGTGGTGTGCTGGATGTTATTGTTCCGTGTTCGTTAGCGAAACGTTTGAGATGAGGTGTTGTAGGCATCAGATGATCAGGTGGTCTTGGTAAAGGCATCACGCCAACCGAAGGGGTTGTCTCAGGCTTGTCTTCTTCGGTACGTTTGTATCGATTATGTCTACATCTGATCGTAATTATCACAACGATACTTAAGAGAAAAGCACCAAGTAACATGCCTAGAATGAGCAAATAATCGTTGCTCATGTTAGGCGCGATTGCCATTTCACCCTCGTGACCGATAGGGTCCATAGGACCTGCCAATGTACTGTTGTAATCGTCCATGTCGAATTTAACGCGTATATCAAATTCACCAGTTGCCGGCTGAAATATCGAAGCCGCTAGTATAAATGCGAAACTGTCGCTTAATCCTTCGTATTCCATACTTGGTATTTTTTTACAGACAAGATATATTACACCAGACACAATCTCTTGATGAGTAAATCTTCCGATCTCTCTTTCGCGCGTTCCCCTTTTTTCTCCCGATGTTGAAGAACTTCTGATGATTCTCTTGATCTTGCCGTATTTTGGTTTCCTGATAATGGTATAAACTGGATTGCTACTAGTGAGTTTTGCCAAAGGTGTTGCATCCATATGTTGCAAAGTTATCTGATTTTTCTCTCCCATCAATGCTATCATTGGATTCGTTATCATCAAGGGAACCACCCTGATCTTAACACGAATATGTTGTTGTTCAAAACCGCTTAAACGAGCTGATAACTCCAAACTATCATTGGAAACTGTCATGTCCGTTTGTAAAAACATCACACTCTCAGATAATAAGTCTGTCTGTTTAAAATTCGTAGCAGCAGCGTCCCTCACATAAAGCACACCATGCTTCGGATTGTTTGTAACTTCGTAGCTCACCAAATCCTGTCTTGCATTCGTGTCGAGTTTTACGTTTTCTTCCGATATTGATGCTACGTTCGAGCCTTGCTGCAACTTTACCGGGCTTGGTACCGTCACGTTCAAACGAATTGCTAGAACGTGGACGTTGAAAACCGTGTAGGTAGGATTGAAACGACCATCCCAGACTCTAAAATAAAAGGAGGCAGCTTGCAAAGGACCATTGTGCTCGTAAACCAACCTGTTTGAATCCACGTCGAGTTGTGAAAATTTATTCACTTGTTTTACTTCCGAACTGTTTTGATCGAAAGGTAAGAGTAATAATCTACCAAAAGTAGGTCCTGATATGACGTCATAAATGATCTCTTCAGCTGGAGTATCAGGATCGATCGTTAATAGATTATCTCGTGTAATAGTTTGATTTTGATTTTGAACGACAGTTATGTAAGGTGCGTTGGTAATGAGTTTGAATGGTTCGTCATTAATTGGTTCAATTATAACCGATATACTGGTATTACATAATAATACGTGTCCAGGTGTTAAATATAACGAAAAGAATATTCGATCTTCCAATGTATCCGAATGATCATGATAATATGCAATTTTTCCACCTTCGATTTGGGGTTGGGTGAAAGTGGTTACGTTGAGATCAGGGTGTAACATCACATGACCATGACTCGGTTGATTGACCAATCTTGACAATACAGCAGGTTTATTGATCCCAGCGTTAGTTTGAAGGAAACTTATTATTCCACTGATGTTCATGATAACTGGAGCAAAACCACCTTCTTCGACTCTGACAGTTTTAGTAGAAACGTATCTATCCAAGCCACCACTCGAGACAGAGATGTCTATGTAAAAAACCTAAAAGTAAATTCGATTAGATTAATATTTCATGTTATTCTTTTGGAAAGTACGTAGATAGAGCTTATTGTTTTTGTTGGCACCTGATTCGTTATAGATCCAGTATAATGGGCTTCGATATCGAACGTGAAAGAGTCATTGGCTGTTAAATCCATAAACCGTATTCTATGTTCATAAAAAACTTTGCTGTCGTTTATGTCTTTCTGCGTAAATCGATCGACTTCAAGCCATACACCTTCACCAGTTTCCATAATGATCTTTCCCAAGTGTGGACCGTTTCTAACACTGTATTTTATTTCTCTAGCTTTGTCTGAACATCTTATTAACAAAAGCTTGTTCGAAATAACTTTTCTTGTTAAGGGAAAGACATTTAACGGGACATTTTGTTCTACTGTTAATCGTACGGGCTTTGCCACAATCGATATATTATACGCTTCTGTCGTATGTATGCCGTCATTCAACACGAAACTAAATTCCGCTTCAGAACCATCTAAAAAGAATATTTACGATGAAAATAATTAATATTTATTGATTAAGATAGTATTATTAATATAATTATTAATACTTACTGCTATGTGTAAAAACTATTTTGGATTCGTCGATTTGTTGTTGAGTAAAATTATAAATCTCAACACCAGATCCTAGCATAGAAATGTATCCATTTTTCATACTGGTTACATTAAACGTTATCTCGCTTGGAACAGTGTCATTGTCTACGGCAGCCAAATAAGAAGGCATCAAGATAACTGAACCACCTTGCCAAACGTTCAATTTAGTTTTATTCACAAGGACAGGCACTTCATCGTTGATAGGTTGGATCATGATCCAAACGTCAAAGGGTTCACTGATCTTATCTCCAGCTATGACGACCATTTTGAAGGAATCTTTAGAAAACTCATCACCATTGTGCTTGTACAATATCATGCCACCATTTAAATGTTTTTGCGGAAATTTCTTCACTTGGGAATTTCTCGTAGAATCGATAACAACGCCATGCTTTGGTTTCTCAATTATTCGATAATCCGTTACCTTACCGGCATAATACGAAGTTATCACGATAAAATCAGTTTCATCGAGAATCACACTTTTACCTTCAATTACATTTAGATTCTTAGCCTCGACGTAGAGTTTATCGGGAACTATAATAAAGTTCACACTGAGACCATACATCCACATGATCCCATTGGTAACATCAACCACAAACTTATCATTCGTTTGATTCATCACAGATTGAACATAAAACAAACGACCCTCGTTTATGAGTGCTTGATCAAATTGTTTGACCCAATTACCAACATATTCCTCCTTACTTTCCTCAATGTGTTCATCGTGACTTTGAATTTCCAAATAACCATTCTGTGGCCAATCTCTTAGGAAATAAATTATCTCCGAAGATGAAATTTTCGGATGCATTATCTCTAAGCTTTTTCTATTTATCAAAAGACTCGTTGACTCCTCGACAAAGATCGTTTTGTTATTCAGAACTGTCATGGCTTCCCAATAACTCGCTGGGTAAACTTTGATCGTAAAGATGCCTTCGGTTTCAGCACCCTTAGCTGAAATTTTGAACTTAAAGTCGTCCTTATTCAACGACGAACCCAGGTGTCGATAGGATATTGAACCATGAATCAGATCTTCTCCGGTAAATGCGCTAGTCTCTTTCGTGTGTTTTAAAAGTATTCCGTATTTAGGTTTATCCCAGATGGTATATTTAACTTCTTTTTCAAGCATATAAACATTCGTCTCAATTTCTAATTCCTTTGATTGAAATACTACGCTTTTGTTAAACTGAACGATTGATCCATTACTTTCTTTCAATCTAATATATGGTGGACTTGCTTCGATTTCTAGGATACCATCAGTACGAAAATGGCCATCGCTGACGGTGTATTCGATTTTTTCACTATCATCACCGTAATGTCGGAAGAGTATTTTTTCGTCATCTATATTCTTTTGGGTAAATTCTCGAATCTGAATGGAGGGATCAGTTATTTTATATATACCGCTCTTTCCATTATCTTTACGCGTGTATTTGATATCACTTGGTTTAGTATTAATATCCTTATCGGTATAGGCAAGATCCTTGTTAGTAATTAATTTTTCACCCTTGGATACTACGTGAAAGGTTTTATGAACTGTCCGTTCTGGAGGATTGTCATTCTTCATGATAACTTCAATACGAAAACGTCCAACGTACATAAAATCTATGGGATCCAAGGCAATACCAATATATTCGAAGGAGTCTTCCCTTGTCTCGGAATCATCATGGATGTAATAAACGGATTGAGTGAGCAATTCTTCCGAAGTGAAGTAAACGGCGTTGCTTCGAATTAATGATTTCGTACGATTTTGTACAACCAGCAAACCATGACGTGGATTTATCGTGATATTATAGATCAAGGATGATACACCATAATCCATGGTATTAGTACGTATCATTTTTAAGGCTACTTTCGAGCCTTCTTCGATCTTCAAAGTCTCCGTTCCTTCAACGGCCTTGCTGTTCTTTGCCAAATGATGTTTTAAGGATAACGTTGAGAGTATGTCGATGCATTGTGGCGCACTTACCCTAAACGCTAATTCGTCCTGAATAATAGAGTAGGCTCTTCTGTACAAACGATATCGTACTTTACCCGTATCTATGTCCTCTTGCGTGAAACTATCACCAGGGTTTATCTTTCGTCTAGTTACCAACAACTCTCCGTATCTTGGTCCTGTGCTTAAGGTAAATAATATTTTGTTCGGCGATGTGATCAATGGATTAGTTTGATATTTGACATTTTGTCCAGTTATTATGACCTCCGCGGTATTCGTAAAATTCACTAGAATCTTTTTCACCTCTTTTAATTCGAGATCGATAAAGGTAATACGAAAATCAAAGATCTGTTGCGTTTTAATATCGCGAACGCTGGCTTGAAATTTAAATTCGTCTTGCGCTGGACTACCGATATTATGAAGGTAACGAACCATATGCGAATTCACGTCATGACTCGTGAAATGATCAGTGTTTTGCCAGCTGCTTGAAACGTCTTTCATCGTTTGCAACGTACCATATTGAGGTGACGTACTGATATCATAACGTATTTCTATCGTATCGTCGTCAGAATTCGTTATAAATGATAAATTTGCTGGCGTTAAATAAGAGAAGGATCGATGCACTACGACCAATCCAGTATTATGCAAAAGTTTAATCTGTAGTTGGTAAGCAGAGACTCGTAGGTATGCTGGCTGACTGCTTTCAATTCCATCGCTCACTTGTAAACCCAGCATAGCATTTGATTTCGCTGAAAGCGTTTTCAAAAATCCAATTAAACGTCGATCTTATTTATCTTTATTAAAATTGGTGCTTCTCTTTATAGATTTTTCGGTATTTATATTCATCATAATTATACTTTATAGAGTTACTAATTAAGTGTAGTTTTTTTTTATGTATGAAATTGGAGTAATCGTAAATATTATTTTGTAGCAATTTATTTTTTGACTTTAAATAAAATTATAAATATAAAAACTGTAGGTATTTTAATTTTGAATGTTTGTATGTTTGAATGTTAATGTAATAACTGAATTTATTGACACTTGTATTTTACCGATATTCTAGAATTAGCTTTGTTTCGCTTAAATTCCAATTAATGGATACGAATAAAAGTGATTACCATTGCCACGGTGAACATAGGCGATCAGCCCTTGCATTAATTCGGCTTGGGTGAAGGTGTCGATCGGCTTAGAAGGATAAGTAATTCTTTCGATATGTCCAGCATCCGTGTCAGTGCGCAGGACCGTGTAGACCAAAGTTTCCGACGGTGTATCCGCGTCAATGGCCCAAATTAATTCTTTTGTTAAAGTTTTTCTAGTGCCCTGTTAGAAGCAGCGGTTAAAAGATTAATTGCTTGACCAAGGCGAACGTAGTGACAATAAAAATGCTATGATGTAAAAAGTGCATTATTTTTTTGCTTCGAACTAACCAATTTAGGAACCGGGCTTTGATAATCATCGTAAGAAACGATTTACATCAGAGTCAAGGAAATTTTCGTTTCGTTGAAAGCCATGATACATACTATATCATTATTATCGCTTAATAGCTTATAGGAAAATCGATCTCGTTGCGGTATAATTGTCACGTTCTCTACGATCTGGTAGGGGGAACAAAAAAGTCTTCGCTTGACCCCGATTAACCCACGAGAGTTATTATATGCAGAATTGTATGCATATAGAGATAGAAAGAGAGAGAAAGAGAGAGAGAGAGAGAGGGAGAGAGAGAGGAAGAGTAAAAATCCTTAACAACTTAATCCCATCGTGATGATTACAGATAATAGGTACTTTAACAGATTTTATTTGACATGTTCTTATAAAAAAAAAAGAAATTCGAATTACAAACGATTTAGGTTTTATAAAATAGAAAATGGATGAGGAAAAAGAATTTCAGATATTTCTATAAAATACTTACTTGAGCCAATCGTAGCACTTTTGCCGTTGGTATTTCTAAAAGTGGCGGGTCATTGACAGGGGTGACGTTGACATGAAGAGGAAACCTGAGTCTTCCTCGGAGATATCCTGGAAGCGTGTATCCCCTTCCTGCCACCAACGTCAGTTCCAGTATCATGCTATCTTCTGTGGTTTCGCTTCCATCGTGCATGTACTGTATCTGTCATAAGGGTAACCACCATACAGGTATATATATACTGTTATTAACCATGCATCCTTCCGTAAAACAAATTATTATACCGTTTACACGAATGGAATTATTCACACAATAGTATAGTGTGTTACAGTCAACATATGTCTAGTCAGAGTATAGTCATAAACGAATAAACGAATGAACGAATGAACGAATGAACGAATGAACGAATGAACGAATGAACGAATGAACGAATGAACGAACGAACTAACGAACGTGTACGAGAGTGTGTACTTTATTGAATTCGCTTTGAAATTCAATATCCCTGAAATAACTTGACTCGAGGACATGTTTGAAAATATATATTTTCTGTAAATTCATCGTGTTACATCGGTATGGTTATTTAGCTATATACTCAAAGTTAACTCATAGTATACGCTACTTAATCTCCAATTAAAACAAAATTCGTTTACTCTGTTTCACATAATTGATTCCACGGAAAATCATTAACAATGAATTATACAGAGGGAACAGTAGAATTCGTTGATAACGAAGCACTAGATATATCAATGAATTCATTTTAAGCAGAGAATTCGAAATTATCCATAGTGATGTGCGGTATATGTGGCTTCTATGTTTGATGGAAGGACTCTCTTTCTCTTTGTTAACGTAATTCGTAAATTACATGGTAATTTACGGTTAGTCGAAGTGTAACGAACTTGAGATTGTTTCAAGAATAGAGAATCCATTATATCCAAGTAGCTTTATGTATATATATAAATATATATCAACTGGTTTGTGTGTGTGTGTTTTGCTTAGAAACTACTACGATTCTAATCAAAATTAATAACGGAAGGTTAGGTATGAAGATCAGGATATCGTCTCGTCTCGTCGATTTCAAGAATTAACGAAGCAAAAATAAAACGATTACAAAGTAATCGACTAGTTAAATAAAGCTTGTAGGAAGAAGACTTAGGTAAGTATCAGGAAGAGTAACGTTTCGGAGATAAGCAACTTTCTACTCGATTTAATCCAAGGGAAAAAACATTAATGAGTGGTGGCGGTGTTTATAAATAGGCTACTGTCGTTGGATAAATTAAGTGTGGCTTGCGGAGTGAAGAGAGCAAGCAAGAGCAAGGGAGATCAAGCACGAGCACACAGCCCCAACCATTCTAAACTTAGTCTTTACAAGCTGTACTATCTATAGAGGCTGCTCGTATGACGAATCGGGACTAAGCATGACTTTACCAATAACATTTTTTACTTTTTTTACTTCACTAAATTTATAATTATCACGAAAATAATGAACAATATTTATTAAACACTTTTTGTACAGAGAAGACAAATATATTACCTTGTCACTATTGATATCTTGTAAAGTGAAGGAACGCTCGGTTCTTGAATTTAGCAAGTCCAAAGCCAAAGTTCCATAAGTAGGTGGAGTAACCAAATTAAAAAGAACGCCATCCTCTTCGACACCATACTTGGCAATGTCTAAGACCATGCCGATATTTTCACTCGTAACAAGTACGTGTTCACCTTCTGATACTGAAAGCGGTGAAAGAGATAGAATCTCCAAATTGACGGGCAGGTTAGCGTTCGAGTAAACCTGAAAGTAAATTCAAATAGATCATTTCATAGAATTTCATCGGTGAATCGAACCATTATCAAAACGATTATCAAAACGATTATCAAACCTTGTAGTCCTCAGCGAAATTGGGTTTGATACAGAGAGGCTGATCACAGGTACATTTGAACGAATTAACGCCCAGTTGTTCGCAAAGGGCATCATTGACGCATGGATCGACTTCAACGCAAGGAAATCCCCAAACGCATCCTACGACTATACCTTGACTAACCTTGACATCGGGTAAGCCGAGTTCCTTGTTGTCCAGCATCATGTTACGAAGACAACCCTTATAACTCACATCACCTGAACTAAGCCCTTTACCCAGTGCTCTGGCACGTTTATTGAGTTCCGTACCACCGATATAAAGCGTATCGGCCAAGTCCAGGTAACGATTGCCGCCGGAAGGCAAAGCTATCGTCTTTTCTTGACGATCGACGGCTATGCCAATACTACTTGGACTAAAGTCGACGATAATACGATGCCATTTACCATCGGACACCACATTGCCATGTATTAATTCTGTCGGACCATTTCCTTTGTTCATCAACAGTCGAATCTTTCCTTCGAATAACTCGATCCCCAAGTAATCTGCATATTGACCAGTGTTGTAGAGAAGCAAGCCACTTTCGGTTCCAGTTTTCATATCAAATTCCCATCTGTAAGGATTGTTAATTGAGCTTGGAATCTAGTTCGATATGCAAGTATTCGCAAATTTAGATCTAGTCGATAGATATTTATCTAACTATACATTTCATACAATTATCGAACATTAGATATCTATTTACTTGTTGAAATTGCTGTTGAATTTTCGAATTATCTTTAGTACATACGATAGAATATCGTACAACGGGAGTTTCTACAGTATGAATTTCTATAATGCGCCAAAAATATTACTGACTACTATTTCTATAGAATAACATTCTTCATAGATCTAATAAAATATCTATGGAAATTTCTTCTCTTTCGACATATCGTCTACTTTTAATAAATTTTTATTTAATTATATAATAATATACATTAATTTTGAAAAGTTTCAAGTTTCAATTAATAAAAACTTTTACTTCTCTTAAAAATGAAAGTAAGTTTGACTGAGAAAAAATTGTTTCTATGTTAGGTTGAAAACTTTGCAAACCCATTCACATAGGTTTCGATTATTTGTTGAAATTATTATTATATATAAATATTAGTAAGAAGTTTGATCATATATATGTAATATATATTGTAGTTGTATTTACTTGTCCTAATGTCTGATCGAAAAATCGAACACGTTGCGTAACTGTGAGAAAGCTCGTTATATCATACAAATAAAAGAAAAAGCTATTGGTTCGAGACATTCGTTAGATTGTTCATCTTTGAAACGACTTGACGGTTAACTCAGTCAGAAAGAAAGCAAAGCGATAAACTCGATAACTATTGAGCAAACCCTATGAAAGTAACCAATTCTTTGATATTATCCAACAGGGGGAACAAGAATTGCCTGCCAGTTGAATGCCAACGTTCCTCGCAATGGATATTGAAATAGGAATGAGACTTTTGTAAACACGTTCGATCGATTTCGCATCGTTAAGACGTTCTTCCGTTTTACGAAACTTTAGATACTACTACTCTCCTCTTAAAGGGAAAATCTCATTCCTTTAGCTTGAACTTTGATTGGAATCAATTCTAAAACGTGCAAAAGTTTGATAACAAATAAGTCTATTAGTATGTCATCGTAACTTCATTCAATAACTTTTATCCTATTAAACTAATTTATTTCTAAATTCATCAACATATCTCATATATTTTCTACGATTTGGAAATTTATTTGGTCAATATTTTCATTTGATAAATATATATAATTTTTTTGTTTAGTTTATCAAAAGTGATTGGATAATATTTGGTAGGAAAAATGAATTAATTACGCAATCTCTTTTTTACGCACGCTTATCACATCACAGTTTAATCACGTGCAAGCTAATCGATAAAGAGATAGCAGCAGAGCTAACGCCCTCGTCATTTCCCAAACTTCATAGACGTTGTGTGAATCCTAATAGTTGTAGACAAAGCATCCTCGTTACACGCACATTCATATAACATATTACTACGCATATATGAATACATAGACACATACACATACATCATACCACATCACTCCACACTCGATGTATATATGTGTATATGCACGGTCTAGAGTGATTCTCCTCTTCGAACCATCTTGGTTAGAAACCTTTGAAACGAGCAATTTGTACCATCACACACATCATCAATTTATCTTTGTCTTTGAACTAAGAAAAAAGCTATTCTTCAATAATAGCAAATAATAATACGAGTTTTCTGAATTGTTCAAGTTTTGGAGAATTAATATTATTAGCGTATCCATGCACATATATGTATATGTATGTTAAATACATATAGTATATATATATATGCATCGAGCAATTTGCGTTTAAACTGAACTTTCTCGATTCTCTTCCCTATTTCGATGCTTTCACTGAAAGGAAAATGAAACTACTTCGAAACGATCCATTCTCAAAATGTTTCACGATAATGGTATAGATAGTTAGGTATGCATTTAATTTATTTTCCTGAAAAAGAGAAAATATTCAAATTAAAATATACCAATTTAAAGTAAAACTTGAATATTCCTAGATGAACGTTTAAACGACTACGATGTGTTTTGTATTGGTTATCGCTTTCCACTACATTTGAGAATCACTGTTTGCATGAGTGATGCCTAAATTGCATTCAGTAGACTGTGATGTGTAACAGGTATGCACTAAAATATATTCTATTCCAATGATATATGATATCTATACAATAATAATAATAATATGTGAGGTATATATTTCTATATTTTGTATACATATATTACATTATGTATATATCTACAGCTTTGAGATATTGTATATTAAAGTTTTTATGAATAACGATAACCTTATTTATGTTAAATAAAATAATGAGTGAAAATGAATAGATCGAAATAAAAAAATAAATAAAGGTAGCGAAAAGAAGATATTGGAATATGATTTGTATAACGTAGGACATAACTCGGAAAGTTGGAAGAATATACGCGTCATTGTTTGAATAAGCAAACTCATTTTTGTGTTAATACAAACGTGCAGATACGTATGTATGTATTATACGTATATTTACTTTTTCATTTTTAATTCCCCTTAAAATAATTTCATGCTAACAATAAATGCATTCTCTCATCATTGTAAGCAAACGCAATACAAAAGTTCATAACGAAATAACAAAACTATGAATAATCGAGAATAATTGTTTATATACATTATATTTATTTATTTATTTATTTATTTATTGAAATATTACATTCGTTTGATAAATGAAGTTTCTTGTTTTTTTTCCTTTTTTAATGAAGAAGTTTGATCGAACTAAAAATATAATTCATATAATATTTCGATAAAGTTGATTTTGATTTATTCAAATTTAAGTATATATATATATATATAAAAGAAGTATGATAAAATTTATTCAAGTAAAAAGGATCTTCCAGATTTTCTTTCACCATATCTTATTTTTGTTAAGCCGCATTGCTCTCGCGGAAAGTTGCAATTTCTCTTCCTTTTACTCAGTATGCGAGTAGAAAGGTCTGGAGTTACGATATTCCGAATCACTTCAGCTTTGCCTTGCTTTCCTAGTAAAGAGACCGAATCATGCATCTTTCATTTTCGAACTTCTCCCTCGTTTCTAAGCTCCTTCGGTCGACGAAAGAGAGAAAGAGAGAGAGAGAAAGAAAGACTCTTCATATTACAAGATTTCTCAGAAAATATGCAAAATGTTACCTAACAACTTCTTGCGCAATTCTCGATATCATACCTAGCTCTTATATTTGAAGATACATCTACTACAGTCATGAATATTTATGATATTTATTATGCGCAATATAATATCAATTATTATTGCGAACAAATTGAGAATCGATTTAGAATAGTTCGCTCTGATTCGTAATTAAGATTTTTTTCTTTAATTCGAAACTTTTATTATATATAGGTGCACACACACACACACCTTATACCTTTTCAATTTATTCTTGAATATTACTTTGTTCCAAAGTTGAATATTCAAGAAGGATAAGTAAAAACAAAGACAGTATCGAGCCAAAGTGGCTTGAAAGATAATTCGTTCTCTCACGTGGAAAATATAAAAGTTAGTTCTATCGGAAAGAAAGGAAAGTGTGATGCTGCCCGTGGAACCAGAAGGTGTAACCGAGTGGAACTACAAAGCACAATGAGAACGAGCTTGCCTCGTCTAGAAATATAAAGAGATCAAACACGCCAACTTGACAAATAAGCGTTCGACAATAATGAAAAGTCAACTTTTAGTTTCATTTTTTTTACCTATTATAAGAATCATTATCAAATAATTAATTATTTTTTTCTATTTAAACAAGTTAATAACATTTCTATCTTTCAATAAGATAGAACAGGTCAAATAGTTGAAATATTTTCTAATAATTATCATTATTAATTTGTGATTACACATGAAATATTATTCGATATATAATATTAATATTTGTTTTTGGTTTGTAATACTTTTTGTGGATCACCCTGTATACAAGATACCTACACATAACTATGTAGTATGATATACACACATATATATATATATATATATATATATATATATTTCAGAACAAATAATTCAATTCATTCCTCTTATCGGGATGCCGAGATCGATCTGCAGCACGTTCGTTCTTCGAATTTTATCCAGTGATTCCTTTCATTCAGCTACCCTCAAACTACTCTCTTCTATGCTAACACGTTCGTTACGCTTCACAGGAGAAACGATTCGACAATTGTCATTCGAGTATGTGTGCTCACTTTTGTAGACGATTTTCGAATGCCATCGTTCAAATGAGCATTGCTGATTGTGAGACATATTTGACATTGGTAGAATCGAAGCAAAGTAATATAAACTAACATCTAGCTAAAATAAACTTCTGAACTTTTTGACCTGTGTTAAACTATTATTGAAAGAAAATGAGCGAGGATAAAAGTCAATTGTTATAGCAAGTAAAAAATTTGTTGAATATTTTAACGATATTACAGAACTTTTCATTTGCTTCGTTTTAAAATCTGTTTCATAATGGAACGGGTATTAATTTAACATGTAATTACAGAGAGAAATGAAAGGAGCATAGTCAATGAAAACGATACAAATTTCGTTTTAATATTGGTAGAACCGTGCTCGAAGTTTTTCCATCTCTATTTAATTTTTTTTCTCCATCCATCAACACTTTTGTTTTTTTTTTTACTGGCCAATCGATGAAGAAAATAAAAAGAATGTAATAAAAATAGTCGATATTATCGGGAAACGTGATATAATAATATAAAACGTGAAAATTCATACAGAATTAAACCTTCTTTTTTGTTCTTATTTTAGAATTGTTTTTCTATTTATAAAGGAAATTAATTTATTATATATATATTGCTAAATACAATTAAACAGTATGTTTAGGTACATATGTATATCTATGATATAGATAGTCAATAATCTAATAATTACTATCTAAATGTACTTGACATTATGTTTAATTTAATTATCAATATATTGATTTGACGTTGATTATCGACACATCATTTGATTGACATCATTTTGTTTCAAAATGGTTTGTAAAAGATTGATACTAGTTATTAAATTAGTTTAAGCGTGTAACTTGAAATAAATCTTCGATTTATTTTTCAATTTATTTCGCATACAAAGTTTTATATTATTTATTGAAAAATGAATGTTTCATTAGGCAACGCTATTGTTTTTATTAAAAAGTTAAAATTGTTTGTATAAAAGCAATCACGAGATGGGTATTTCATTTGTATTTTTATTTTATTTTAAAGAGAACTTTCGTAACGATAATTAGTAGATTTGCAATATCTGTTTCTCATGTATTATCTCAAACATAAGCTTTTAACAATATCAAAATGCATATGTGCATGCGCACACGTTCGATCGTGTGAAAATGAATAAAAATAAAATTTAAAATAATAATAATAATAATAATAATAATAATAATAATAATAATAGCAATCCATTAGGACGAAGATTGACGTTTCTAGGGGGGCAAAAAAAAAATTCAACCACGAATGAATTTACAAATTAGACTTCGTGCTTTTGAAAATGTTGAATGTTTTTGAAAAGTCGAAAGGTTGGAACAAAATATGCCACTCTGTGACATGCTTGAGAGAAAAGTAATATCGTACGAGGTAATGCACCGTCGTCATACGAGAGAAAATAATTATAAAAACGTCATGTATGTTAAAATTACGTGAACGAGAGTGAAGAAGACAAAGAGATACATAGATATATATATATATAGCGAGAAAGAGAGGGATAGGTTAAATTCATAAAGATCAAACATTCAACGGGTTGTCGCATAGGGAGAAAATACGATACGAGAGTGGAAAGGTTTCTCTATTTGCTGTTTATTGCGATCCCGGGAATATCTCATAGGCAATCGCATTGAAATTCACTCGAGGAATCGTACTTTAAATCGCTCCGTTGGCACTTCTTTGCGTTTTCCTTCGCTCCATTGGTAGTCACGAATACATTGAGAATGTTAGCAGTTCCGACCAGGCGTGTCCGGTTCGAGGTTTCCTCTCGTAACTTCAATAAAATCACGACTAGACAAGAATCGACCTTTTAAATGTACCTTTAACTTCGTCTCTTACAAATCTTTTTTTCTTTTTTTTTCATTTTAGAGACAGTTTGATGAATGATATTGAACCTTATCTGGACAAAGCGAGTTCAACAATTGTACTATCGATTCTTAGGTAAAATAAGGTAATAGGTAATATGAAGTAATAATGGATGAAGTTAACTCGAATGGAAGTTTTTCTTAAATTCACGAGGAGGGTTGAAAAGTTTTGAGTTTTTTCATTGGCTAATTATTTATTTTATTTTATTGATTATTTATTTATTGGCTATTTATTTATTTTATTTTATTTTATTGGGCCTATATATTATTAATCTTTTTCATTTTCAAATAAAATATTTATATTCGTGACTGATATATTAAATAAAAATTCTTTTGTGTTCGATCTGAAACAATCGTAAAAGAAATTTTGCATGTTTTAAAGTAACGTACAATTTAACGTATAAAATGGAATAGAAAATAAATGAAAAGATATCGTAAGACTTTCATTCTGATTGGTCTCTATTTCAATTTAAATATCGTTCAATCCAAACAAAGATATCATAAATTGCATTCTGATGGATATCTATTAATTTTTAATTAAATATCAACCAATGTCGATTCAGGTATAAGACAAAATTGATAGCAAAGATACGAGATAAAGTTTTGATATTGATCGATTCGTACTAATTTTAATTTAAATATCGTTCAATCCATGCAAAAATACCATCAATTGGACTTTTATTTAACTCTATTAATTTTCATTTAAGTATTTCAGATATAAGATAGAATTGAAAGTAAAAATAGATACTTTTTCTTCAAGCCGATATATTGGACTTTTGGTATTCAATGGAGGACTATAAATTTATTAAATTTCTGACTAATTATGGTGGTTCCTTTTTTCAAACGAAGATATAAACAATTGCATTCTAATTGTTCCGTATTATAATTTCGATGTTAATTTTCAATCTTAACGGATAAAGTTGCATATAAAGCAAAAGGAAATATGATATCGTATTACGTGATCAAAATTCAAGCTTAAGATATTCATAACTAAGTTAAGTCGGTATTTATCATATGAACGTATTTTGTTCCTTAGCACGAAATTCTTCGTGAACTGAAGCACGTCGAAATTTGCTCGAAGACTTGTAATTTGAATGTGCCATGTCTACGTCGCTTAATGCGTTTACTCTATTAGCGGTTCGCGAATGCGTCTTGAATATTATCGTTTCTGACAGTATGTGTTAACAGGTATCGAGTTAAATTCTATCTTTTACGACAATCTCTTCATCATCGTCGTCTTTTAAACGTATTATTTCAACGATATTAACGTCATTTATATCATTCAAAAAATGATAACGTTAAAGAAATTTAGTAAATCTTTTTATTTCTGAATATTTTGTTTAAATGAATGCCTAAAAATTCAAAAAAAAAAGTCGTATTCGTAAATTAACAGTTAATCGGTATTGCGAACACGCATTTAACAAAATGTATTATTACGGTTTCATCAGTAAAGGGTTAATGATCGAAACACGTCGCTTTCATATGTTTAGCGTCACACTAAAATTCACTTTGGATCCTCGTTGTTTACATCTGTCGGTACTCAGTGAACTTAATTGCTCCTAGCGTTGACCTCTGCTATGCTATTTGCAATGATTTTAAATGCAAATTTAAGTAAATGCAAAGCGATTTAATAAACTTACCAATGATATACGTTACATTTAGTTGAGTTTAAAAATAAATCATTAAAGTTATTCGTTTCATTTTTTCCCCATCACAATATTTGAATTATTATAATTTATATATAGTCAATTAAATCTTATATCATATGTGAGAAGGATAATAGCTACTTTGAGTATTAATGTTAAACGTTTATCCTCTTAGTAGTTAATGTACGCTTGACAAAACTTTATTGAGTTCGAAGGTAGAAACGTTTGTAGGATAAGTTTTGAAGGGATCAAATAAAATAATCATCTAGGATAAAAGTTATTTTAATTGGAAAGTATTTATTTCCCTTTTCTTTTTGATCAAATCCTCGTCATATAAAAAAAAAAGGTCTAATATTGATTACTAATTCAAGTATAAATTGCCAACTATCGTGTTAGAAATAACATGAATATCGTAGGATATAAAAAAAGCTTTTGTAAAATGACTTTTTCGTGCGTGCACGATTCGATTTGTGTAAATTCGAAATAATTGAGATTCGTTCGTAAAAAAAGAGGGAGAGAGAGGGACAGAGAGAGAGAGAGAGAGAGAGAGAGAGAGAGAGAGAGAGAAATAAAATAAAAAATAAAAACCGAATATCGAGTGAAATCAAATTGTAACGTAATTCGTCTGCCAAACAGATTTTCAGTTTGACATGACGCAATACGTATACATATACTGAATTTGATATGCACGATCAACGAGAAGTTTCTCATAGGATCTTTTTAAAAATAAAAATGTAGAAGTGGGTGGGGACAAAAAAAGTGAGGGAAGAGAGAAAGAGAGAGAGGGGGGAAAGCTAATTCATTTTTCCAATTTTTTACTCGTTCTTTTTTTACACTATTCCTCTCTCTCTCTCTTTCTCTCATTCGCTCTTGTAGATACTATCGATTAATGGTACAGATTGCGTTCGATCGGAAATAGTACGATTTTTGTGTGAAACGAAATCGGGATTGGTTATCACGTTGCCCTCTCGAAAGCCGATCTTACTGATACTATTGTATATATGTATGTGTATGTGTGTGTTGGACGTGTGCTCGTGTGTGCGTGCATAGTATGTATAAAAACGTCGAACGAAGAATGCGTGGTCAGGGGTATGAGGTGTGAAGCGAGTGGAATTAGAAGGAAAGAACGAACGGAATTACAACGTGTGATTCGAGTTTTAACTGCAAAGTGGAAGCTTTGGAGATTAAATAAATACATTGAATTTGACGAAAAGCCGAAAAAATGTCGAAAGCTTCGAACATTTATTTTTATATTTGTTCTTTTTTCTTTTTCTTCTTATTAACGTATAATTGTAAATGTTATATTGCACGAAAAGTTCGTTCAGAATTTATTTGTTGTTTATTACAAGTATAATCTGCTGTATGAATTAACATTTTACGCACATGAAATTTATAAAAGAAGAGTAGTTTTTCTATGTATAGGAGGATTGAAAAGTTTCGAGTCTATCTCATACAAAGGTTTGCAAATTTTTATCATGATCATTGAAAGGTTGAGTCAGTATTTATATTTTATTCTATTTTTTTACAATTTAAGGAAATTTTATTTCATTTTGAATAAAGGAAGAGCATTTAAAATGTTTAGTCTTTTAACTTTCGAAAATGATAATCCTAAGATTTAAATAATCACAGAACGTTAACTGTGTTGTAATCGCAATTATATTCGCCATTTTCGTTAACGATAGAAATTTTATAGCTATACAAAGTGTATCTGTATGTGTGAGAAAAAGAAATAATAGAAAGGTAAAGTTATCGGGGTCTTGTTCAGAGTGAATCACTTTTTCCAGCGGTGGTTTAGTTCGATACTGCATTCGCCCAGTATTTCCGTTTCTTTCGGAATAACGGTATAACGGAATCGTTCTTCTTCACGAATATTTCGATATTTCATCGATATCGATATTACTATTTGAAATCGTTTATTATTATAAGACTTTTCTATATCGTTGCCAAGACTTTGTGATTCTTTTGGCACCAATCAATTTATCCAACAATCGATACAATTAATCTATAATGAAGATATCAAAGTATTTTACGTTTTTTATTTTTTTTTGGTTTATAGCTTTTACTATTAATATTATTATTTTTTCGAATTGTCAAATATTTAATCGATAATAAACGGAATGATTCTGACAGTTCAACGTTTTTATTTCGATCAAAACTTACTGTTAGTACTTTTTTAATGGTCACACAAGAACAAGGTTAATTAATATCGACAATCAAGAGAAAGATTCTAATAATTGAACTTTATTATTTTCATCAAAATTTACTATTATTTTCTATTTTTTAATTAGCACACATACATACACACAGAGAATTAATATCGATAATTAAAAGAAAGATTTTGTTAGCTGTACGTTTTTATTTCAATCGAAGCTTATGGTTTTTCTTTAATTGTAAGACAAGAATGCTGAGTATAACGTGAACATTGTTTTTTTTATTTATGTTTTCATTGTTAATACAGCTATTTATATGAAATTCGTTGTAACGACGAAATCATTTATTTTTCATCCTTACATTAATAATTTCTCTATTACTAAACCAGCAATATGAAATTCGGCGAATGGAGTATCGCATATTATAAAGTTATTCACGCCATGTTAACATTATGGTTTATAAAATAATAAAATCGTTCGTACTTTATCTACTTATTAAGTTCCTAAATGAATTTTCCCCGAGTTAGGGCTTATTAACTAAATTACTTGTTCGCATACAGAAAAGCACTAAATTTACCGTATATTATTACAATTTATTGGGTCTACAAGTAAGTTTCTAGCGTTTTTAAATAGAAAGTGTCACGAGTAGATTCCGGGCAGAAATGTCACATCTCATGTGTCATTTTCGAAGCTTGTGTATCTGTTAAAAACATTGCATCATCATATTTGCGCATTTCTATCGGCGTCATATATTTTATGAAGCAAAAACATGGCAAGTTATGTGCCAAATAAGCGTCATTTGCGGGAAGCGCTGCTTCTATTCTTTAATATGAAGAAAAGTGCAGCTGAGGCCTATCGTTTGCTTCTGGAAACTTACGGGGCGGAATGTATTGGTGAATTGACGTGTCCTGAGTGGTTCAAACGGTTCAAAAATAGTGATTTTGACGTTGAAGACAAGGAGCGCTCCGGAAAGCCGAAAAATTTTGAAGACGAGGAATTGGAGCCTTTGCTGGATGAGGATCCGTGTCAAATTCAAGAAGAGCTTGCTGCATCATTGGGCGTCACACAACAAGCCATTTCCCTGCGCCTGAAAGCTTTAAGATTCATCCAAAAAGTTGGAAATTGGGTGCCGTACGAGTTGAAGCTGAGAGATGTCGAACGGCGACTTTGCATGTAAGAAATGTTGCTGCAGCGGCATAAAAAAAAGTCGTTTCTGCATCGTATTGTCACTGGTGGCGAAAAGTGGATCTATTATGATAATCCTAAACACAAAAAAACATATGCAAAGTCTGGCGAGCCGGCCAAATCGACGCCGAAGCGAAATATTCACATGAATAAGGTCATGCTCTGCATATGGTCGGGGCAGAAGGGTGTCATATACTACGAACTGCTTCCGAGTGATCAAACCATCAAAGGATTATTGTATCGAACCCAACTAATTCGTTTGAACCTGGCATTGGCGGAAAAACGGCCAGAATATCAGACCAGGCACGAGTCCGTAATTTTTCACCACGGCAACGCTCGGCCACATGTTGCTGCTTCGGTCAAAAACTACTTGGATAATAGTGGATGGAAAATTCTGCCTCACTCGCCTTATAGTCTAGATTTGGCGCCATCCGACTACCACTTGTTTCGGACGATGCAGAATGCTCTTACCGGAATGCGCTTCACTTCAGTAGAGGGAATCAAAAATTGGCTCAATACGTTTTTGGGCTCAAAAGACGAGAACTTTTTTTGGTCCGGAATTTACAAATTCTCAGAAAGATGGGAAAAAATTGTATTTTCCGATGGACAATATTTCTAATGAAAAATATGTAACCATTTTTTCAGAATAAACCCTCAAATTTTATGAAAAAACGCTGGAAACTTACTTGTAGATCTAATATAAGGTTTATTTTTTAGTATAAAAGTAACAAATATATAAAAGAGTTATTCGTTCAATTTTATAGAAAAGAACAATTCTGATAATTCGACGTTCTCGTTTCCAATGAAAATTACTGATGAAATGAAAATGAAATTACAAATGAAAATTATGAAAATTCTTCTTTTTTTTTTATTTACCTAATTATTAAATAATTGATTGATAATTTAACCCATTACCCACCAATGGCCTTTTTTGAGACGCATTTGCAAATTTTTTTTTAAGAACTGCAACTTCAGAATGAAATATATTCGTTGAAATCATAAGATCGTATCTCGTGCTTCATAAAAATATTACAAATTCTCACTATTTTATTTTAAATTATTAATCAATGATATAAAATAATTTTTATATTGAAATAAAAAAAAAACAATTGTTACAAAAATAGTTCTATTTGGTTAGTATGAATATCATTATACAGTTAATTTAATTTATTTTTTTTCAATTTGTATTTTAGCTGGTAATGGTTTAAGAGATGAAATATTCCGATAATTCCAATTTTAAATTGTAACATCCTATTATTAATTCTTCTTCATTGTTACTATTATTATTTGAAAATCTTGTTTTAATCGTCAGATGATATATACCAGTATAATCCTATCCAATTATTGTGTTAGAAGAGAGAGCGTTGAACGCTGTAGTAGCAGATATTCCCATATAGGGCTATAGGGTAGGTATAGGGGGGGGGAGAAGAGGGGTAAGTCACTAACGACACGTTGAAGTTGCTTTTTGTTCGGTGCATCAGAACAGGTGGTGTTATCATGCGTTGAGTATCTTGTTCAACACAGTTCGACATGCAGTAGCTACGTGCTACTTGACAAGTTTTGCTAGCTATTATACATAGATTAGATTCCATTGAAAGAACGTCTTCGACAACGTTTTTATACCATCTCTATCTTTTTATTTCTCTTTTATTTTGCATACAAGGCCACTAGAGGAAGTAGACACAGTCAATGGAACACTGACTCCACAAAATATTCGCACATTGGGTATATAACAGTAGTAGTAATAGTAGTAGTATGTGGATGAAAAAAAAAAAAGAAAATGTCCAAATGTTGTTTGAGATTTCGATCAAACTCGTATGAAACGTCATTGACTGCAGGAAACTATTTTTCTTATCGTTGAAAATAACTACAAAATAGAGAGTGAGAGAGAGAGAGAGTAAAAAAATAAAGATGAAACTGTCGGTCCTTAGGACACTTCGTCCGCGTTTTTTCTATACGATTCTCTGATAAATCGAGAGTGCAATAACACGAGAATATCTTTTTCTGGCGATCTCCGATTGCACGACGGTACTCTAGTAAATGTACTCGTTTATGTATATCTCTACAATCTACATGTATACATAGATATGGGTATATATGTATTGCAGTATCCCTATCAGTCCAGACGTACTCTCATTTCAGTTAGTTATTATTCGCTCTATTTTCTATGGGAGTTTTTGTACGTGAACGATCTCCTACGTTATCCTTGAATCAGTTTACATTACGAACATGCATGCATACATATGTACGTATGTTCATGTGATGAAGATGAACGCGTGAGGAAGAGAAATAAACGAAAAAAACAAGCGAAGAAAAAAGAAACTAGCGGACGTGTATTATGCAAAATCGCGTAAAAATGCGACTAAATCCAAGTTCGCATAAGCGAAAAAACACGAGCTCGAGATACGAGTATAACTTTGTACTGAAAGTAATTAATATAAAAAAAAAAAGAAAAATATGTATAAAGAATAAGAGAGAATGAGAATGAAAAATCGATTGATTTTAAACAAACTATCATAAAAATTGCAATCTTTCTTATCCGATTTAACTGACATTATTTTATTATTAACACATCTTGCGCTGGAACTTTGCCGCCAAAGTCTAACCGTGTAGCGGGTGAATTTTTACAGTTCGGACGCAAAATTCCTTCTGCATAAAATAGCTTCTATTTATAAACATTAGGTTTTTTTAATAAATAAATATATAATATTATTTATTAATTTTTAATAATATAAATATTTTATTTTATTTTTTATATAACATGTAAAATAGAGTTTTTACTTATATATTATTATATATAATATTTATATATTATACATATATAAATATAATTTATGAAAAATTTATAACATTTTATTATAAAATAAAAATATAAATATATATAAATTTATATAAAAGGAAAATTTTAATATAAATATAAAATAATTATTTAATAAATAAAAAAATGACATTCGTCGTTTCCCGCTTATAATGTGTTAAGTATAATTACTTGAGAACAAAAAGTTGAAATCTCATTTCTCTTTTTATTTCTCTACTTTGGAGCTTTTTACCATAAAAATCATTACCTTATTTGCATGTAAGCTACTACCAACTCGTGTAAGAACTACCTGTTATTTTGAATCATTAGGAAGAACGTGTTGTACTTGAGATAAAAATTGTTTAAAGAGAATTTTACGAGGATGAAGAAGGTGAAGGTGTACATACCTATGCATAGTCAATTTAGTCAAAAAATTAATTACTATGTTGATTTTGAAAATGTTTTATTTGTCCTTTTATTTTTCGACATAAATATCATTCTTTGTTTCACCTAGATCACAATAAAACTTGACTTCCATCGTTTAAGAATAACAAAAAAGGTATTTCTCTTTTGTCAAGTAGTATGAAAAGTTTTGTGTCGTAGTGATATCTTTGGAAAAGATGTAGGACGGAAAAGGGGTACGGAAATGGCGCGAAAAATTGTCCTCCACCTCGCGTTTCCTATTCTTCATCCTGGTTATCCTCGTCGTAAATGGTATTTGTAGTTGTTACATCCGGCTTGTTGGCCGTAGCAACAGGTATCTCAGCGTACATTTATTTTCAACAACGGTGTAACAGGATAGCGGGAGGTGGTGTTCGAGGGAAAGTAAAAGGGGGTGGACATTGTTGCGTGGCGTGGCGTGGTGTGGCGTGGGGTGCTAAGCATTGAATTAAGAATCTCTTAGCGAGCTTTTTAATTTAGAGAAACAAAGGATCGTGTCTATTGTAGTCATGTGGTGGCGCCATGGTGGTTTCCAGTCTGTCTCGGCAAAGACCTCGAGATAAGGAAAAGATACTTCAGAAAAGGCAAACACGGTTTGTACTCATGGTAACGCTGAAGTTGCAACTCGACAAAAAACAAAAAAGGAAAAAAGAAAAGGGAATCTCGTGCATTCGGCACGACTCTCTTTCCACGCGTCGTACACCCTTTATAAGTATCGTGCGAATACAAAGTGGTCGCTTCTGCTCCGCGACACACCGTCTTTCCTTTCTCTTTTTCTATTTTTCATCTCATTTCTCCTTTCTTCCTTTCTCTTATTCTTTCTTTCCTTTCATACGATTCAAGCTGGTTATGTAAAAACTTTTGAAATTGCATCCAAGTGCTGGGATACGAATGCCCCTGTTCAAGAGAAAGACATTTTTTTCTTTACTCTTTCCTTTGTTTTTTTCTTCTTCTTCTTCTTCTTCTTCTTTTACTTCTTCTTCATCTTCTTTTCGAAAGACAAAAACTTCACTCGAGTACGTCTCTTATGAGGGATGTAAACGATCCCCAAGAAAGAATTTCTTGTTCTAGCGATAAACACACAGTGAGAAAAGAGAATCTCTTTGCTTTCTCATCTTTCCCATTTTCTGTCGAAACGAAATCGAGAAATGTATTTATTCCATGGTGAATTTCTCTCTCTCTCTCTTTCTTTCTATTTTCATCCTAAAGCTCTGGTAGAAATGCGTTAGATCGAAAATATCTAGATAGAAAACTCGTACTACTGAATACACCTCGGAAGTTGAATATGGTTCCATTCGTGTCAACTCGCCGTGTTCACGATGCTTTCAGTGGGAAGTAAAACGAGAAAGCAGAGTTTTACTTCCTGCCATGTGAGATACAGGAAAGAAGAAGAGAGACTTCTCGTTTCCGTTCGTTCCCGTTCGTTCCCGTTTCGAGCTCGGACTGTTGTCGATTTTCTATCAAATACTTTTATAAGCTGGACACGTTGACGCGCTTAGAATGTTTCTTCTTCGTAAACAGAGAAACAAATAAGTAGATTACAGTCATATATATTCATATTATATATTATATATTTATCTATTTACGCTAGAATTTATAACCGAACTAATAACTTAATACATTTTTATATTTATATTTGTTATTGTCAATTTAATTTCTTGTCTTTTTTTTTTTTTTACTTCTTGATTTAACTCGTTTTCCATAAATTTTGTTGTCCATTTATTTCGCGGTTAGTTTTTTATCCAGTGATATGAATTTACAACTGAATGAAAATTTTTTCTGGTTTTTACATTTATCGTTTTTTGTACTCTCCTTTCTTATTGATTTATTCTTCCCAATTTTTTATCCGGTAATATAGATTTTTACTTGTTTAAATTGAATTTACAATTGAATGAAAATATTTTCTGGTTTTTATATTTATGGTTTTCACATATACATATATAATATTTTTTCTTATCGATTTATTTTTTTTTTTTGCCAAACTTTAATAATTGAGTGACATCAATTTTTTCTCTCTTTATCTTGAATTTAAAAGCGAATAAAATTTTCGTTCTAGTCTTTATAGTTATCGTTTGTTCTTTTTCTATCGATTTATTTTTTTGCCGAGCTATTTATTTAGAGATATAGATTTTGGCCTGTTTTCCACTGGAATTTATGACCGAACAAAGCTTTTTTATGGTTTTAAAAATTTGTTTAATCGATCTTTTTATGAGTTTTAATATGATGTATATGTCAAATCGATAACGAATGCATTTAGTTCATTTCTTTTGTCACGTTCTCATGCACAGTTCACTTTGGCAAACCCAATGTAAACTTTAATTACGAATAGTTTCCTGAGAATAGACTAAACTCGTTGGAATTATACCAGGTAGTACTATAATCTCGAACGATGGTGAGATTGGATGAGATAAATATGATCACAATATTCGTTGTTCTCTTTCTTGTTATTACTTTAATTAGGTATATAAGATTCTCATTCGATTTGTATGATTTATATTTAACGTTATATTATTATCGTTTGTAAATTTAAATAATTCTCAATATTATTATAATATTGTATTAATGAATTTAGGAGAAATAGATCGACAAATCTTTGCTATTCGGCAGATCTTAGAGAAAAAATGTGAATTCAATCAGTCCGTACATCAACTTTATATAGATTTTCAAAAATCGTACGACTCGGTAAAACGAGAAAAAATGCTTGAAATCCTAATACGACAGGGGATACCAAGAAAATTGGTCAACCTGGTTCAACTTTGCCTAAAGGAAACAAGGGGTAAAGTGAGGATAGGTAACCAAATGTCGGAACATTTTAGTATCCTTAGCGGGTTAAAACAGGGGGACGCATTGTCACCTCTTTTTTTTCAATTTAGTACTGGAATTTGCTGTCAAAGAACTGCAGAAAAGTAAAGATGGTCTACAGTTGAACGGGACAACACAATTGTTGACATACGCGGACGATATTGCTTTGTTAGGAGACAATGAAGAGTTATTAATGAATAACGCAAAAATATTAATAGATAATACTAAAGATCTAAGACTGCAAATAAGCGCGGAAAAAACCAAATATATGCTAACCGATAGAGTTCAAAATAGGTCTAGTACTGGAACTTTGGTCGTCCGGGATAAAACTTTTGTACGGGTCAGCAACTTTAGGTATTTAGGATCGATCATAAACCAGACGAACGAAATTAATGAAGAACTTAAGAAAAGAATCAATCTAGGCAATTCATGTTTTTATTCGGTTAACAAATTACTCAGCTCGCGGTTGCTGTCTAGGCGATTAAAAATCAGGATAAACAGGACAATCATCCTGCCGGAAGTCCTTTGTGGTAGCGAAACGTGGTCGCTTACGTTACGGGACGAAAATAAATTTAGGGTTTTCGAAAACAAAGTTCTTTATAAAATCTTCGGTGCAAAACGCGATGAGGAAACGGGCGAATGGAGAAAACTCCATAACGTTGAAGTACATCGATTGTACAATAAACCGGAGATTATCAACGTCGTAAAATCACGCCGATTAAGATGGGC
>NW_015149051.1:499777-542056 GCF_001465965.1 Polistes dominula | reverse complement strand
AGTTCCTAATGCCAATTATTAATAATAATAATAATAATAATAATAATAATAATAATAATAATAATAATAATAATAATAATAATAATAATAATAACTAATGAAATATTGTATAACGCTATATTATATCTTTAAGTATAATATAATCATTTTAAAATTATTTTCATTTCTACTTTCTGTTAAAATTTTAATAATAATCTGATTATATACGTGAACCCATCTTTTATATTCTCCCTTTCGTTTAACGTATACATCATATGCAGCGATTCGTGCTCGTGGATAAGCAAAGTGATTTTTTTTTACAGAACCTCCATGATAATAGGATACAAGGAAAGCTAATATTTCCCAGCGATAATTTTCTTTCTTTTTTTCTTTATCTTTCTTTTTCTTCCTCTGTCTCTCTATCTTGTTCTTTTTTTTATCTTTTTTATATTCGCATTGAAGTAAAAAGGGTAGAGTAAAGGTTGGAGCTTTTGTCGTTCGCCTTTACTTAAAAAAAAAAAAAAATAAAATAAAAAAAAAGAAGAAGAAAAAAAGAACAACTATAAATAAAAGGAAAAAATAAAATAAAATGTAGTTGTACGACCTCAGTGTCATCCAAGCCTGATTAAAAATGGTCGAGTTTTTGTACGCTTCGATCAGAGAATTTATTTCACACTTTACTGCCTTTGCCGATCAGCTGCCACTTGCGAGTAAGGGTGCATAAGTGGTGCATGAGAATTTTCTCTTCTCTTTTTCTATTATTTCCTTTTTTCTTTTTAGGGTTTACATTCCACACGTATTCTTATTTCTAATTTTCACTCTGATACAAAGTTATATTATTATAAAAATAATATGAAAGGTCTAAAAAAGACAATTTCCACATCGTGGAATATTATATCATTATATTTAAAGATAATTAAAAACAAAATCGAAGTATTTGTAAAATATAATTAAAACCAGCAGGTACATTTAATAAGGAAAATATTGAACGTAGGAATAAAGGAAAAAGATAAAAGTATACATTCGTAAAATAAATTGAAGAAAGAGGACAAGTATATCACTGGTATTCATATTCGTGACTAGATACGATCTCACGGATGTCACTGTATACATATATATATCGTCTTGTGGAAGTTACATCTTCAAAAGCTTGTTTACTGGTCGTTCCTTTTGGCTTTTACAAGGAGGAGAACGAGCTACGAAACGTAAGCAGCTTCGATCGTTTACGTAACTACGTAATCTGCAACTTTCTTCCTAGTGATACTAGACACGTGCAATGTAACAACAAAATTTATGGCACCGAATATGATCGTATCGCTATGAAGTTTGTGGAACTTCTTATACTACTATAGTTAACTTGTTGGCTCTGAAACTCCTTCACAAAGTCGGACTCTCCCCGAGTAAAGAGTTGCAATGAAGAAGATATCACGTGTTTTAGCTCGACTATGAAGACTTCGTGTTTGTTAATTTACTTTGAAGTCACACTTTCTTATCCTTTCATATCATAATTTCACTCTTTATTAGTTCAAATATTTTTAATAATCGTTTTAAACGTTTGATTTATGGATTTTATTGACCATTTTTCATTAGAATGATACGAAACGGCGATAAACATAATTTTCCTAGCATACTATGTTCTCCTACGTAAAGATTTATGAAGAATTGTGTGTTGACAATAAAATGAGAATAAATTAATAAACATGTTATTATGTTTAATTTTAATTTTATGACATTACAAATGAATTTTTAATCAACTACGATTTATTGATGCTAGATCTAATTTATGTATTATAAAAAAAATATAAAATATGTATGTCTTTTAGTAATACATAGAAGACTTGGAACATGGATGATCGAGTTGCTGAAGAAGCCCTAATAAAAGGACAAAACGTTCAACAAGATCAAAGCAATATGTTCTGCTTTTTTTCATCTGTCCAACTTTCCTATGATACAAAGTTAGTATATATTTTATTTTGTGGACGTAAAAAACAACTAATTGAATTAATAAATATAACACATGGGCTGAAAAGTCCCGGGCCTCACACATAAATGGCGCTAGTTTTATTGCATTCATCTCATTTTTAGTTAGTACTAACCTTAAAAAGATATGTGTATAAATTTTTCAGCTGTCGAATAGTTGGTTCGTGAGATGTAGCATTTTGAGTGAAGCAGCTTTTGTTATTTTCAAAAAGATGCAGAAAAAAGATTTTCGTGTGTTAATAAAACATTGCTTTTTATTGAAAAAAAGTACTTTTGAAGCCAAGGCTTGGCTTGATAAACATTATTCGGACACTGCACCAGGAAAATCAACCATTGAGAAGTGGTTTGCTAAGTTTAAACGAGGCGAAATGAGCGTCGAAGATGATGTACATAGCGGATGACCGAAAGAGGCTGTTACCGACGAAAACATCAAGAAAGTCCACAAAATAAATTTGAATGAGCGTAAAGTAAAGTTGATTGAGTTAGCTGAGACTCTAAAGATATCAAAGGAACGTGTAGGACATATAATACATGAATATTTGGACATGCGAAAGTTGTGTGTAAAGTAGCTGCCGCTCGTGCTCACAATCGATCAAAAAAATGATGGCAAAGTTGTATGAATTGGGCTTCGAATTGCTTCCTCATCCACCGTATTCTCCACATCTGACCCTCAGTAACTTTTTCCTATTTGCAGATTTCAGAAGAATGATCGCCGGAAAAAAATTCAGCACTGATGAAGGGGTAATCGCTGAAACTGAGGCCTATTTTGAGGCAAAAGATAAATCGTTCTACAAAAGTGGTATTGAAATGGTAGAGCGGCGTTGGAATGATTGTGTTGTTCTTGATGGAGATTATATTGATGAATAAAGCCAATTTTGAACGAAAAAAACAGTGTTTTCTTTGTTAGGCCCGGGACTTTTCAGCCCATGTGTTATGTATTTATAAATCTGAGACACATTTGCAATAGTTTCGTTATGAATCGCACCTGGTAATATTACTGTATTATTAATTATTAATAAAAGATTCTAATTTATATGAATGGATTATATTCTCATTAATGCAAAATACTATGTTTCGTACTATAGAATAGATAGAATATAAGAGAAGCTTGAAGTTGGGTGAGAGAGTAAAAGCATATGCAAGTAAATGGAATAGAGAGAGAGAGAGAGAGAGAGAGAAAGAGAGAGATAGGAAGTGACATAGCTACGACGAGAAGGAATGGCTGTTGTTATGCATTCTCTCCCATGGGCGTCGATGCAGGTGGCACGCGTCGAGCAATGCGCGAAAATGCGAAGCATCCGTGACACGCTCTGAGATTTAAGAAATCTGAGAAATCGACGAACGTACGGGGTGGTGTCAAGGAAAGGGATAAAAAAAAAAAGAAATGAGAAGAAGAAAAATAAGAATAAGAATAACAATAGATAGAGAAAGACTAGATGGGGCAGGTGAACCGTGACAAGGATTCTGTCAATGCGACCTCTAATAAATCGAATCGATTCGCCAAGTTGAGCAACGATTCTCAAGGAGAAAATATTTTCCCTCCGAGAAGCCTTGTCGTCGTCGTCGTCGTCGTCCTTGTCCTCGTCCTTATCCTCGTTCTCGTTCTCGTTCTCCTTTTAGTTCTCCTTTTATAGTTCTCCTTCGTATTCTTGCACACCTGAGAGTTTAGATTTCGTTCACAGTCTAAGGAGAATTCGTTCAAATCGAGGGAATCAAGGTTTCCGTATTTTCTAAGAGATGGAATCGAATCGTGAATGCGTTCTTCTATGTATACCACCCTCCGAGAAAATAGATTCGGGGAGAAAGGGGGGGGATCTGTTGGTTGGTAGGTGCTCGAACGAAACGTTTACGGAAAAACAGAAATATTCCTTTCCACGTTATCGATGCCTAAAAGAAGATAGATTCAATCTCGAGTTCTTTTACTTCAGTTAAGAATTTTTCTTATTTTTCCAAAGAATTCCTTTTGTTAACGAAATGTTTCTTCCGATGACGGACATTTTTCGTTATTCCTTCATGTCGAATTTCATAAAGGTAACACAATAATACAATACATACATTCGTACTATTACTAAAAATACTAATAAATATTTTCGACTTTAAAATAGACGTAATTTCTGTAATTACAAATATTTTTCAATAAAAATGTATATCCATTTTGTTTAAAGTTCAATAAATGTGACGATTAAATTTTACTTTTACATCTTCTTTATTTTCTCGGAAAATAATTTGTAAAAAATTGGAATATTCTTTTTTTATTTTTTCAATACAATCATCGATATTAGTTAACAGTTAATAAATGAATACACATAACCGATTGTTGACTTATGCATTTGAAGCGTTTTATTTTATCCCCTTTTAGTCAGTGTTCTATAACGATTCAGTTGATTAACTTCGAATCTGTTAACTCTTGTACAAACTCATACGTATGAATAACGTATAATAAACCCGTTTTCCGATATTTTTTGCGAGTTTTATTTTTATACCGAGTCACATATTTCTTAGAATTTATAAACCCCATAATTGCATTTTCACTCGTAATTGTTTTTCAATGCAAAAAACTAGATACTCCAGTTAAGAAGATTAATTTTATCGTCAGATTCGAAAGTAGTAGAATAAATTGGAATAGAAAGTTTAACATAAAAATCCAACTACGAAGTTGCATACAAAACTAGAGTTACATACGTTTAATAAGAGAGACTTTGGAATAACAGTAGAAAATATTAATGGTTCTTTTAAAATGAATAGATTTGATATACGACAAATGGGTGTAAAAAGAGTAATATTTGATGCCGTTGTGAATAATGAAATGTACAGTTGTACTTGGTTTCATGTTTTCAAGTTTTTCGTCTAAAACAATATTATGTAAGGGAAAATATTTCATAAAATTTATCATGTTTCACAAAGAAACATAATATAAATCCATTTCATATTTATCCAAATGAAATATTTTCTTTTTATATTCTAATAAAAAACTCGTCATACATATACAGTGGATCAAATAAGTATTGGCACACCACAATTTTTGTAAATATCTTTGATTATTGAAGGATATTGCTGACACCATATATGTCATTTTATGTATTTTAATGTACATTAGTTGTATACCTAAGTATATTACTTAATAATAATAATAGCAAAAATTATAAAAAGAAATAACAAAAATTTTATAGTCAAAAAAGTATTGGCACAGTAACCTCTGTAATCGTAGGTTTTCAGTTTCTCTTTTTCAGACATTTCTTATACCATTTCTAAGAACACAAATGTAAATTAACATATTATCTTGGTTTCTGCGTTCGATACAAGTATTTAGTTTCAATATTTATTCTACAAAGGAAACATGGTTGGAAAGACAAAAGAGCTGTCGACTGTGGTGCGAAATGAAATTATTTTTCTTCGTAAAAGGGGCGACAGTTATCGCCAAATTGGAGAAACTTTAAAAATTAGTTTTTTGAGTGTAAGAAATATAATAAAAAAATGTGAGCGATTTGGCACTACTGAAAATAGACCACGGTCAGGCCGAGCGAAAATATTAACAATGAGGGAGCGGCGCGATATCATTAAACAAATTGGAAAAAATCTATTTGTAAGTGTTCATAGATTGTCCGTTGATATCGCAACACACTGGGGAAAGACAGTGAATCCACAAACAATTCGAAAAGTTATACATTCGGCTCATATATACGGCTGAACTGCGAGCAAGAAGCCGTTCATCAATGAAGTGAATAGACAAAAACGGCTTGTATTTACAAAAGTGTAAGTAAATAAAGACATAGAATTTTGGAAAAATGTCATATTTTCTGATGAAAGTAAGTTTAATTTATTCTAATCAGATGGAAAGAAATGGATGGAAAATGGATGGAAAATCAGATGGAAAAAAGTACACTTTTGCAAATTCAAACCATTTCCTTCAATAATCAAATATATTTACAAAAATTGTGGTGTGCCAATACTTATTTGATCCACTGTATAGTTTTAATGCGATCTAATTGTAAGTTAGTTTGACATATAAGCAATTGTATTTTAGTTGTAAGCCGCTTAAAATTGTAGTAGGCATTAATTACTACGATCGTCCATTATGGTTGACGCATACGCTTCATGGTAGATAGTATTCGTACGGTATTGCGAAATTCAACGGTTGCTACATTAATGCCACATGCGTTTCCCTATAATTCGACTACGAATTAGCAACGATCGTATCGTTTTACCGTGCTAAAACCGCGAGAAATGGCGCCTCGTCTCTCCTAATTGATTCAAAATGGCTGATAATCCCCTGAGAAGTCGTTAAGTTCAACCGGAAACTTGACTAAAACGTTTCCAGTCTTTCAACCTTTCTCTAATCGTATAATACATCAAATATTAGTCAGAAATTTCATATTTAAACATTTTATCGATTTAACTATTACTTTAATATGTGGATACTTACTTGATAGAAAAAAAATTATATAAATTTCATTATGATGTAATTAAATAAATTTCAATAATTGAAGAGATACAGATTTGCAAATGTGTTGGTTCAAATTAACAAAGCATTCATACCGTTAATAAAATTAATATTTCATTTCAATATTAATGTAAATCTAATGTATTATTGATTATATTGTTAATAATGAACAATATTATAATTTTTTTTTTATATAAATATACGATATATACATGATCACTTGGATCCAATCTTCTTTACGTTTTTATCTCATCCAGTTAAATGTTTGCCAAGTAATTTCAACCCTCCACGTAATCTTTTCTTCTCTTTGTTTAAAATAATTTCCGGCTTATGTTACGTTGTTATAACTTCGTTTTATCCTTTTTAAAGCAAAACCCTTTAGTTTCTATCGAAACGATCGTAATAATGGCAAGACCGCAGATACGGAAAGAGAGAGAGAAAGAGATACATGGCTCGTTGTAAATTCTAAAGTTTCTTCATTAGCGCATGAACGAGATTGTGTTCCTTTCGTGTAAATATTGCATCTCATAAGTTATCTTTTAAAGAAAAGCTGAGAGTGTCGCCATATTATTATCGTGGTCTATGCTTGTCGGCAATGTTAATAAATTCTCTCTATTTACATATAAGCGGAAACACCATAAAACTCACTTTATTTTTAACTTGTTATTTTTTTATTTAAAATATTTTTTATCCCATTGAATAGCAGTCGAGATAGCAATAATGGCGTTGGTTGGTGTAGCTTTTGGTGGTGGTGGTGATGGTGGTGGTGGGTTGCTCGACTCTATTTCTTTATTTTCTTTTCTTCCTTTTTATCTCTTTGTTCTCTGCTACTAGATTATACATACGGAAGGAAGAACGCGCGAATGGGCCAAATAAATATATCCCAATGGTAGAATTTGGTGGACGATTACCATGACTCTCACATTTATTCCGGAAAGGAACGTTTTGGTCCATCCATTAGGAAAGGAAGAGGAAAGTGTTCATATCGGCTCCATAAAATGTTCATTCCTCTTTCTCTTTCTCGAGTTAAAACGATACGATTGGTGCTTCCTCTTTGTACATATGTTACGTTCTTCTTCGCTTCTACAATTCCAATATCGAATAATTTCACTCGGCGGTGTAGAAAAAGAGATAGGAATAAAAAAGGTTCGAGAATAAGAAAACTCGATTCATGGTTATTACATTTTTCAATAGAATTAATTATACAAACAAAGAATAAATGAGTCGATCAAAAAAGTCTCTGTTAAAAATGAAAGAGTTCTTCTTCATTTAAGAAACACGAAACAACATTTAAGAGTATCAGAGGACCCTGCAACGTTCGTAACACGATTGTGGCAGTTGTTTCGAGCTTTCCGAGATGGTTTAACGACATTTGCCTCGGAAAGCTTCGTCGTTAAAAGCTATGCGAAGAGAAGATACCAGGAGTGTAATATGAAAGGGTTCCTCTGACCTGAATACGTATTAGAACTACATACTTACAAGCACACACGTCTACTTGTATACATATTCGTTAGTAGAACGGATTTCTAACTATTCTAACTTTAACGAAATGTCCGTTTAATTTACATTTTAGTGTAGAGCAACTATTGAAATCAACGCTCGTATAAATATTTTCTTCTCTATGGTAATATAAAGTTTATTTCATAATCATGAAATTCTATATTCAGGTATCGTTTTCATTTGATTTTCTCTTTCTCTCTCTCTCTCTCTATCTATCTTTATCTTGTTATACTAATTCGATCGCACGAGAAATTTCAATGTCTCTCTTTCTCTCTCTCTCTCTCTCTCTCTCTATGGTTCTGTTGTTTATTATAATCTACACGTGCTAACATGATTGACCACGTACTATTTACTCGAGAACAACTGGATCTGGAAGATACTAGTGAAACATTTCTCGATGTGGTAATACTGAAATTTCCTATTTACTTGGAAAAAGATATACAACTGCAATATCTACGTGTGCGCGTTTTCTATATTTAATGAAAGATGACCTTACAGAGAAAATGTCTAGGCAGGTACTACTACGAACGAGATAAGAAAAAAATAAAGAGAACAAAAATGTATATCCAAGGAAAGAAAAGAAAAGAAATAGAAAATAGCATAGCACCTCGTTAGAAAGAAAGCAGTTGCTTTAGTCGGTGACATTCTTCTTTTGCAAATTTTTTACAAGCTAACGACGAAGTTCTTTTTTAGGTCGCCCTTTTTTTTACGTTTCTCTCGCTAAACGAAATCTCGAATTAATGCTTTCGAAGAGGTAGGTAGGTAGGTAGGTAGGTAGGTAGGTAGGTAGGTAGGTAGGTAGGTAGGTAGGTAGGTAGGAAGGTATGTAGATAGGTAGGTACTGCTACGTTGATGTACTTCAGTGGAAAAAAAAAGGGAAAAAAGCGGTTAAATGTTCTGTTCAAGTGGTAAAGAGCATAAAGATTTGAAGAGCGAAGGTTAAGCGATAGCTTCTAACTTTGAAAGGGCGTGATTCTTGCGTCAAAGGGAAACTCGATGCTGTCGTCTTTCTATTCGTTGATTGTATACTCTGGATTATCTCTTTCCTGTCTAGACAAGTGATTGATTTTCTAATGATTTTCGATCTTTTAACATTATGTTGATCTTTCCCTTTTGCTCGACATGTTGAATACGTGTTGAATACTTGTCGAAATCTAATCGAAAGACATTTTTCAAATTTAATCTTTAATGGGGATGTTTTTCTCGCATTTTACTGTTTAATGTAATAAGAACTATGTGCGCATGTTCTCGTTGAGTTGTTTAATATGCTAAATTGTTTGAAACTTTGAATTAACTACTTATTTGCATATAATCCTGACTAGTTTCTTATTTCTTGGATTACATATGAATTAGATATTCAAATGTATACATAAATAAAGAACTAGAAATGATCTCTTACTATATTACTGTCTAAATATTCATATACTTGTTCTTGAATTTATGTTTTACTTTTTACAAGCAATTAGAATATTCATTTGATAAATCAGTTTTATAAAATTAAACAAAAAAAGATATTTAAATTACGTTATTATAAATAATAGTATTTGTATTGGAATACTTAAGAGCAAGGTTAGAAACGCGTTTAATAGTTCTTACCTAGATCCGGAACGAGGTATAGCTCGTGGAATCGCCGTAAAGGCACCATCCTCGACGAAGCTCACTTCCGTGCTCCATGTGGCGTCAAATTCCGGTGAACATCCCCACGTAACTGCGGTTGCATCGGATTGGCCCCTTCTAGACCTCGCGTACTCTATTACTCTTGCACCGTTGTAGATTATGTCAGCCATGCATCCACGTAGGTAGTCGGTGTGCCCTGTGAAACAGAAAAGTAAAATGCTACTTTGATATTAAATATCTCGGAGTAAACAAATTCTTTTTTTTTTATCATTATTAATGTTCAAACAATAATTTAATGTATTACGAAAGCTAGAATAAAGAGTATTATACGTACAAATGTAAAACAATTATTTCAGAAACAAAAAATAATTTCTAACCCAATTTTTTTTAAATTACAAATTGTCAACAAATTTTGTAGATATTTTACATATATATATGGATGTAACATAATATAGTGTAAAAGTTCAAAAGAGTACATTATTGTGAACTTTAAAAGAGACAAAGAGAAAGTCTCTTGACCCACTTTAATGTATTAAAAATTGTAAAAGAATATTTAGATGCTATATATAATATAATATAATGTATAAAAGTTGAAAAGTGTACACAAATGGACTTTGAAAAGGGACAGTAAAATTTTTGACCCACTTTTATGTATTACAAATTGTAATAAAATTATTATATATACATATACATGATATAATATTACATAATACTATAAATGAACTTTATAAAAGTAAGAGAGAGAGATAGATTATTGACCTAATATTTTTACGAGATAATATTTAATTGATCAATGTTGAAATTTGTATTATTTTTTATTTAAATAAATAAGGTCAATGTTTATTACTAAAAATTCTGGCATTTTCTATGGGCTAACTGGGTTTCAATAACATAAATAATATTGAATTGTATTGAAAAGTATTGTAATATTTAGATAGAAAATAGTCAAAACTGTGTCATTAATACTAGGCAAGCTCAAGAATACATACTGTGCATATATATCAAGAATACACCTGTGCATTATGTTGACCCAATATTTTGAAAAATATACTACAGATACGTTTAGATGTAAAATATGAAAAATAGCTATATTATTTATTGGTTAACCTAGGAATGTAGAGTAGCACAGCTGCATTCAGGTTTCCAACAGTATAATACGGTATTGCATTGTATTGTATTGGCCTAATTTTCCCGTTATATTTATGCATAAAATAGTAAAAATTTGGATATTTTCCATTGACCAACCGAGTTAAAGTTAAAAAAAAGGCAAATAAAAGTTTATAAAATGGAGAGAGAGAGAGAGAGAGAGAGAGAGAGAGAAAGAGAGAGAGAAACTTTTGAGAAAAGTTCCTTTGGAAAGTTTAAGTTCGTTGAGAAGATCGGTTCGCATAAGCGTAAAGGAAATTACGAGTCGTCCAAGTTCGAGGAGGTACGTTGTTCCGCGTTGTTACTGTTAATGGATTTTCTTTAACGTCTTACGACGATCTCACTCTATTTCTCGTTCATAGGGAAACGGTAGAATCGTATTACTAGACTGAGTTAAAGAATTTGACGATTTTTGAGTTAGCTAGTAAGTTAGCTACCCTATCCCAGGCTAGCGATTTAAATTACCTTCATCGATGAGACTCAAAGTCAAACTTTGGGCAAAGTCTAACTTGCGAATAGTTGTCATTCCTCTTATTCCCATCCTCTTGTTCTCATTGGAAGGGTCCTCTTACTCTCACTCTCTGATCCTCTTTCTTCCGACACCCTAATTATCCTTGACGTTCACCATTTTACACGCGAATGTGTGACGTCGATCTAGGAACGACCCAATTTGTAGTTCAAATTGACCGGCTTCTACAATCGGCTTATCGTCGTTGAAATTTCCAAAAGAGAACGTTCGAGGTCGTGACAGAGATTTCTTTTCCTTCCGAACTCTGTTACGCTTTGGTAATCCTCTCATCGGCAGGCTTCCAACGGAATTAACATTTTTAATTTGCTTTCTATCTTTCTTTCTCTTACTATTTCTATTTCTTTTCTTTCCCTCTTTTATGTTTCGTCTTTTTTTTCTTTTTATTTTCTTTTTGTTTTTCTTTTTTTTTTTTCTTATTTTTTTTTTTTCATTCATCCTATCCACTTCGGCACAAGTTTTAAGTGATTTTATCGAAAAGGGGAAGCCAACTAATTCAGCTTTTTCGTTGGCCGGATAAGTATCGGAGGCCATTGGACGAGCGTTTTACATAAACGAATGCTAACTAAGTTCCACTTTATGCATGCGCAATATCGCTACGCGATATCCATACAAAGAACTAACTCGATCCTTCATAAAACGGCTGAAGCTTCGTCCGCTGTTCGCTCGCTCGTTCGTTCGTTCGTTCGTTCGTTCGTTCGTTTTCATTTGAAAAAAGCAAAGAAATTTTCCTAGCCTTCTCAACGGATTCAATTACATTTTTTATATAAATATTTTTTTTCCTGCTGTATAACGATTGGGAACCGTTCCAAACGAATATCTAGGTATAAATGTGTGTTTTTTTTTATGATTTTTCTATGATTTTAACAAAAATACAATACAAGAGATTCGTTTAAATGAAAATGTAAGTAAAAAATCAGTACACGTATCAATAATTATGCTGTTAAATTGTAACAGTGGTCTGAATGAGCCAAAAAATTTAATAGATTCGTTTATACAAATATTAGATTTATCTGTAATTTGTATTTGTATTTATATAAATATACTAGGAAACAAGCGTGATAATACATTTCTATTAAATAAATGTTAATTTACATTGTGTGACATTAATATTTATGTTGATAGCTCGTTTATTGTCCTACATGATAGTCGAGTTATGTTAGATAGGATTAATTTGAAGCTACAACACGTCGATGCTTGTAAGACGAAGCCCTCATAATATATACGAAGTACATAAATACTCACACGTATACATATGTATACATATATATGTATATACGAGTCGATACGATCCACTGATAAAGGGGACGTTTACATGAGCCTGACAAAATTGTCGAGATATTCTCCGATAAAATGCCAACGCGATAATACGAAAGGTTTTCCTTCGACTCAGCATCTTCTTTTATTGTTTATCTCTTTTCTCTATCTATCCTCAAATGTGTCTCTTGCAATATCTTTTTATTCCTTTTTTGGTTTAGAATTTATCAAATATTATATTACTAAAAAAAAAAAAAAGAAAAAAAAGGAAACTTTTAAAGCCGATTTTTGTATTTAACTAATTCCCTAAATTCAAATATTGGTTTCTTAAAATATTCATTTAAATTTAAATTAAAAATAAAGGTTTTAGATGATAAAATTAATATGAATAAATTAATTATTTAATTAAAAACCTTACACATCTCGATTTGAAATCGTTTTTGCTGCAAACATAATATTGCAGTAAAAGTAATTTATAATTTATATTCCGTGGATATTTTCTCTTTTTTTTTTTTTATTTATTTCATTTTGTGTGAAGTAAATTTTATTTTCTTTTTCGAGTTCCATAAATATTAAATAAACTGAACAATTTTAAAATAAGTATATTGATATCTTTTTGTTACCACGTTAATTAAATTTTATTTTTATAAAAAATTCGAAAGCCGGTTGAATCAATGTTATGGGAAATTGGAAATCGTTTTTTCGTACAAATCTTAGTTTTAACTAATCGTTAATAAAAAAAAAAAAAAAAGAAAAGAGAAACGTTAAATGAAATAATTGTATTTTTCTTGAATAATACATTAATCGTTGATTTTATTTCAAGTGTGTGTCAACATATTATTTTATGAACACAATCTCGTATCTTATAAAAAGACGAATTGTTCATTTTGTTTTTGTTTTATAGAAGATATTGCATCAAAATATCGTAGTATCTCTCTCTCTCTCTCTCTCTAACTATCTCTGTTGGTCTCTTTATTGACTATGAAGAAGAACCTGTTCACTTTAGAAAGGAATTTTCAATGGAACGCATGAAGGATCGCTTATAACGTTAATACAATCGGGGGAGTAACATTTTAGTTTTCCCCCAAGTAATCGCAAAATGTGCGTATAGGAATATTCGTGTATCTAGGGAATTTCTATAGTGAGTCGTTGAAGAAAAAGAAGTCGATGATGGCCTCGAATGTATATATATACATCTACTCCCTTCTGCTTGGTATGCTCACATATTTTTATCGATTTCTCTTTTATCAAATATATCTGCGTCATAAGCCTCGAATATTTGCCCGTATCTGACGGTGCTTCCGTTAAGTAAAATCTATACCAAACATTTCGATTTTCTACGACCCACGAAGTTACTACATAATATTGATAATGTATATGTGAATGAATGCATTTATCTACGTATCCACGTGTGCATTTTACGTACGAGTTTTATTGAACGATTTTTTTTTTTTTTTTAAGTAAAACGTTGAAATTTTCTTCTTTCATCGTGCATATCGTGTTTATAAAAAATGTGGACAAGGAAAAGGAAAAAAAGAAACAAAAATAATAAAGAAAACTCGTTGATTGCGTGATTTTTTCCGGTTGAGGAAAATTCCGATGAAAAAAAAAAAAATGAACCCAAAAGAAAGAAAAAGAAACGAGAGAGAAATCTCCTCATATTTTGCCGATAACTTTTGTATATAATCATAATATGAGTCTTTTTCCTTTAGAAAACGTTTAATAAAAATATGGCCAATTTCGTGAGCCAAAAGATTTGTATGGTAAAAAAAGAATCAACTTATTTGAGAATATTTCCAGGAAAATTTTTCTATCGCCGATGAATATCCATATATATATATATATATATATATATATTAACATTATTTTTTTTCCAGAGAACGGAGAGCTGAACGTTCGCGTTTCTCTTGAGAAAGAAAAAATAGCACGAATTTAACGATAAGGAAGAACGTCCTTTTAAAATATCCTTCTTACCGTGAACGTAGATATCTAGTTCACAGTGTTAAAGTACACAGAGTACATAAATAGATTCTCGAGTGTCCCCGAAAGCATTTAAACCGCAGGAATATGCACGATCGTGTAATACGCCCTACGCGAGAAATTATCGGGAAACGTTTTCGAGTTACAACGAATGGCTGCAGGGAGCTTGAGAGAGAGAGAGAGAGAGAGAGAGAATACGTTCAATTCTTTTCACTGCTTTTTCGTTTAAACGTTCTCGCCAAGAGCAGAACCTGTACTATTACTGATTGTACTTAATCTTCTGAATGTTTCTTCACGTGAAAATAAATAGAGTGTCATTAGAATTAATTAGATTTATGAAGTGTGAACGTGTTACTATGAAACGTTGAAATTAAGGATACATTTACAAGTTGAAACTAATTTTAACATATATTATTTAGACAGATAGGTCTCACTCTTCTGTTTGAAATCTTTCTTTCTCAAAAAAAGCAGTGAGATATCAAAGAATTAAGATATATATATATATATATATATATATACACATACATAATAGTTTTTAATTTTTTTAATAATATGAAACTATAGATACTGTTACCAGTAGTATTTTGGTACCAAACACACAGAAAGGGAACAGGTGCAAAATTTGTCAATTGCTCTCGATCATTTAAAGCTTTATTCTCTTGCAACACCTGCTAAATTTCGTGACGACACTTCTGCGTAACATCAGAATTTCCCTTTGATGAGAAATATAGCGAGGATACCTCGGATGATTAAAAATGTATATACATATCTGATAACCATTAGGTGACATAATTAGGTAATTTATTTAATCTTCCAAATGATATTATAAATTTCGTATGAAATTATAATAAAATTCATAGAACACGCGAACCGAGTACTAATTATTTACTTTATGAATAAAATGAATAACGTATAAATGAGATAAAAGATATGTGTGATATAAAATGATTGTTAAAACGAGAGACATTAACCATAAGTGAGTGAAAATCATAACACAGAATATAAACCTACCATCTTATTTAGGGTTTACTTTTGGTCGTTTTCGAGGAGGGTTGAAAGTGTGTCGAGCGCGTTATTAAAAAATCGTCGGAGCTTATTTACATGTTTCGTAGTAAAGTCAGAGAGAGGGTGTAGTCAGGTCGAAAATGAATTTCTCCTAAAGTAAGAAGCAAAAAAAATAAAAAAAGAGAGAGAGAGAAAGAAAAAGAAAAAGGGAAAGAGTTTTTCTTTTATCTTTATTCTTTATTTTGCTCAGTCAGAGAATTTAGCAAGGCCCTGGCAGGAATTAATAAGACCCCCGAAAGAAGGCCATGTTGTAGCATGGGGTTCAAATGAATTGTCATGAATATGTAAATTGAATTTCGAGCTGGTCGCTAGGCATCGTACTCTCGTTCGCGAGAACGGGAAGAGGGAAGTTCCCTGTTCGAGAGTACCAAGGGGTTGGTTGCTAAAGGAAGGGTAAGAGTAAGAGAATGCTGTTTGCGCTGATTGTATTCAATTTGGTTTGCGTCAACTCGAATATAACGGTCCACTGAATTTTGTTTCTTCCATAACCCCCACAGCACCACTAACCCCCACCCAACTATTCCCCCATCTCATTTATACGTCCTTGTAAAAATGATTATTATTCTGGAGTCCTGGTGCATCACGGTCGTCGGATATTCATGAAAGAACGAAACGGGCTATTAATGTTCAATCTTGCGATAGGCTGAATTTATTGCTATTATATATGGTAAGAAGATGTAATTGTCTTAGAGATTGAGATCAAACATATTTAGTTTATAATTTATTTTATAGCCGTTTCATCGTATTGTCTTTTTAAATATTATATATATATATGTATCATAAAATATAGTATTTATATAGATTGGTCTTATATTATGACAGCGATCTGATTGAGAAATTGATTTCTTTTTTTTATAATATTGTATTATAAAAGAGATTTTAAAAGTATTTTAAAATTGCATCGATCGATATATGAATTGTGCATGACGCAAATTGATATATAAATTTAAAAAATAAAAAGAAAAAGTATAAGAACACTTTGTAATTATTAAATGTTATTAAATATAAATACATGTTTATGCATGTAAACACTGATATACAAATTTCATGGTTACATATGGTAATAAGCCAACGTTTATGTAAATTGCAAAAGCAAAGTATGGGGCGAGTGTAGAAAAAAGTGGCTCTTTTCTAAAAATGAAATTACTTAAGCAAGTTAAGACCTTATGTTCTAAATTTTATTTACTTATTCCTGTTAGTAATGTACCCAAGAGAATATTTGTTTTATAAATGAGCAACACTTTTATATAATATAATATATATAAATCATTGATTTAATCTATGTAATCCGTATCTTTTATAATAATTTATATCGTTCTAATTATTTCTAATATTTTAGAAATAACAATGGGAATGTGCATTTTTTGTAGACAAATAAATTGTAAGTTATTTCTCAGCAAGCATTATTATTGCTTCTTATCGTACATATCTATGAATGTATGTACATTTTACATACGTATATAAATTCGAGTTACAGGATTCGCTTTACGCTCGATTTATAGTTCGCGACCTCGACGGCCGTTCACACGGTTTTATGAAAATACAATAGGAACCTGAACGTGTTGTAGTACACGACTCCCTAGTGTAATCGACACAGTACCATAAAATTATCTCCAAAGAAAAATTACATTCGTGTATTTTTTTATGAACCTAGAAAAAATACCGAAGCTATTGTAATTACATGAATTTTTATTAGTTCTGTTTGTTCAATAAAAGTGTCCATTGTGTATATGTTTGTACCTATTTATATTGTTATTGCAGCTATTCGATTATATTGCATATTCATGATCGATTTATCGGTACATTGTAACTCTGATTGCTTTACTTTTAAGACTAAGGAGAAAATATACAGAGGAAAATCTACATCGACAAAATTTACTGTGTTTCATGTTAATTGTGATGTTACTTCTAACTGAAATGAAACTTATTATAATGTTCATTTTTTAATATTCATTTACATTCATTAGCAATACATAAAGATTTATACAAAACTAGTGGTTATTGGTTCAGTTATGCTCTTTACTGTATATTTTATCTCTATAAAATTCCCCTGTCACAATGTTTGTTATTCTTATTCTCCGAAACGACTTGACCGATTTATATGAAATTTTTTGTGTATATTCGGTAGGTATGAGAATAGTTTTTCTTATATTTCTTATACCCCTGAGTGATAAGGGTGACCCACCATAATTATTTTTCCTTTAAAAGGATATTAAGAACAAAGAGAAAAAAAAAGATAAATGTTATGTGCTTATATTCAGACAATGTAAAATTATATGATGTGAAGTAAGTGGTGGTCTTATGTTACCGCTCATGCGCAGTTGGTTCGATATTAAGAAAAAAGAGAAAAAAAAGACAAATGTTATGTGCGTAGATTCAGATCTATCTATATATTTATTAGCCACAGCAACGCGTGGCCGGGGCACCCCTAGTGAATTCTATAAAATTTGTTTTTTATTAGTTAAAAGTATAATAACGAAATACATAAATTCCCAATTAATGATTCATTTGTTTTCATTGAAATAAAATTTATTTAAATACTTTTATTTTAGTGTCATTTCATCAAAATGATCCCTTTAAAAACATCTAACACTGATTAAACTACGAATACATATACACAGAGTTCAAGTAATTACTATATCAATTTACCCCTTTATCTACTTGACCTGGTTTCCCCTTTATATTTTAGATCAAATGACTGATATACTTGAAATATTATGTATAGAATTTCTATGCTTATTTATACAGAAAATTAGATTAATCTTTAGTGTATGTTAAAAGGAATTATGAAGACAATATTAAGTTAATTAATATCATATATCTACTAAATTAATATTTTACCTATTAGAAAGATAATAATAGTACTTTCTTCTACTAGTTAGTACGTTGTTTAATTAGATATTTAAAAAATATTTAATCATAAAGTATCGTAATACAAATGATGTTGGATCCATTGTGAAATAACATCATTGTATAGAAATGCAATCAATAATTAACTTTTGAGTGAATGCAAGCATGCTAATTATCTATATATTTCTTCATTAACGATGTGACGATGACGCGATGAGAAAAATAATAATAAAAATAATAATAATAATAATATGAGAACGATAATGGGTACTGTAATATGAGAAATATTTTATTTATCATTAATGAATAATTTAGAAAAAAAATATGAATGTAAACTGATGAACGCTGATGACACAGTCATCATTTCTGATGATGTCACGTGGTCTGCGGCTCAAGACAAGATGAACATTTTACTAAAAAAAGTAGATGTTTGGCTAGTTCTGAATAAATTGTCTTTAAACATTCAAAAGACTTTCTTTATAACTTTTGGATGTTATCGTGATAGCGTACCTCTGACGATTAATATTAAAATCCAAAACCAAATGATAAACAGAGTCGAAAGTTGTAAATACCTAGGAATACTTTTCGATTTTAATATGAGATGGGATAAACAAATAGAGTACCTAATTCACAAAACAAAATACCTAATTTTTATTTTTGCTAAACTTAAAAAAGTTATGGAAACAAAAAATCTAATGACAATTTATTATGCGTTTTTTCATTCTTTAATTAATTATGGTATAATTGTTTGGGGTGGTACTTACAGAAACCCACTGTATTTGCTTCAATGAGTGCAGACAAGGCTGTTAAAGATAATTTACAAAAATAAATTTTATGTAGGTACAATTCCTTTAAACGTAACTCAAATTTTCACCTTGATTTCATTAGTGTATCACTATGATAAGTTAAGAGTCGCTTATTTTAAAGTTATACATAATAGAAGGCAAAAAAATATTCAAGTGCCAAAGTTAAAAAAAACAATGAGTAGTAAAAATAGTTACGTTGTAGCTATTAAAGCTTTTAATAAGTTACCTAATGATCTCAAAAACATGATGAATAATGTGCTTATACTATCAAGCGTAAATTAAAAAATGTTATATGTGATATTGTTTAACTAAATACCGTTATATCACTGTTGAAAATTTTTCTAAAGTTTATTAATGTTATTTCAATGTACTTATATTTTCTTAGTTATATTAGTTATTATCTTATCTTATTATCTTTGTTATATTTTCTTAGTTTTAAGTATTAGTAATTTAAGTTATGTACCAGTCTATGTACAGGTAACTATGTTTACCTCTTGTAGGATTTACTATGTAGTAATTTTTGTTATTATTATGAAAATTTTTCTTTTCTGGTATAAATAAATAAATAAATAAATAAATAAATAAATAAATAAATATATTAGATCGAGTCATAAGTAACTTCCGATGCGGCTATGTAGAATCTATTTTTCGTATTTACCTACTGTAAGTCACCGAAACAAAAGGATTTTCGATATCACTATATAGATGAGGATTCAGTTAGTCTTCTGTTAAATTTTTTATGCAGTCAATGTTACATTTAACCGTTTTTCTTAACCACTAAAATGGATAGTAAAAAGTGCATATTCGACATATAATGCTTTAAGAATTGAAAGAAGGCAATAGCACTAAAGTGGCAACTGAAAAAATATGCAGCGTATACAGTACAGGACTGATAACTGATAGGGCAGTCAAAAATTGGTTTGTAAAATTCTGTTCTGGAGATACGATCTTAAAAGATGAACCGAGTGAAGGACGTATTTCCGACTTTGACGAACCTTTTAAAGATAATATTGGAGCAAAATCCAATAGATACGTTGAACAATTGCAAAGAGTGCAAAAGAAACTCCATGAAAGGTGTCTTGCACTTATCAGTTGCAGAAACGCCATTCTTTGTCTCATAAAAAACGGAAATTACTTATGATTCGACCTAATAAAAGAACATCATATAGTCTTTCTAGATTATTTTCATTCAAAAATTTTTTTTTAATAAAAATTAACCCGTTGATAAACGATTGTGTAGAGAGTTATTAATCGTCAATTTAATAATAAATATAAATAACAATAGGTAGATTTAAAAAATAAAATGTAAATTGTTTTAGAGAGTATAAACGCGATTAAGAGAAATTCGAACATGGATCTCGTCCGATCTCGTGCGATTTCGTGCGAGGTGAAAATCCTTGTGGTATACCACCTCACGGTATAACGCTGCAATAGAAACAAAGGCAAATGTTTGAATTGCGTCTCGTTCGCGTGCGAGATTACGTAACTCTTGCCCATGGCGCTTCGTTATTTAATCCTTTCGTAGAATACACCTAGCCAAAATCTGACCCTAGAACGATTCCGCAATACAACTATTATCATTTATTTCCTATTTATTTTAATACATAATACCAAAGATTATTGACATTTTAATAATTTCATAAACTGATTGTGTTACAAATCTTTTGTTATATTTATGATTAATTAGAAATAGTTTTGGTGTAATATCTAACAGTTTATTATTATTTCGTTATTGGCGATATACCGTGGAAATTCATATTTCAATATAAATTTAATATCTTTAACAGTTTATCCGAACTATCTGAAATTAGATACACCGATAGGATTAAATATAATTTCATAATTATCCGAAAGTAATATATATATAACAAATATTATATAAAAAAATGGACGTGTGTTCGATATTTTCATAATGCTTTAATTATTTTATTTATTATTTCTCTCGTGTTATTAATAAATAATAAAATAAATATTAGATTTTGAAGGAATACATCTGAATATCACATTAAAAGTTAATTATCTGTTGCGTTCAAAATTTGCAGTAAAGTCGATAATCAAGCAAGGTTTTCGGTTTAAATGACCGAACAGTTTATCCTGGAATTAACGGGGTGGATTCGATCTGTGGTTAATCGAACGGCATAGATTGTAACAGGAAATAAGTTGATGTATATCCTTTCGCGAAGGGATAATACATCATTCGGGAAGCAAAAAAATAATAGATAGAGACAGGAAGAAAAAGAGAAAAAGAGGAAAAGAGAAAGAAAGAAAAGAATAGAAATACATGGTAGAAAAAGACAAGTTTTTCTTAGCTTATCCCAGTAGTAGTTCGATAATAACAATACTATCAAAAGCAAAGGTAAAAAGAAAGTCACGTAGTAAGACAATCTGATCTTAGGAGTTTTTGGGGAATCACGTCTTACCTAAAAATAGTTCGTTAAAGTCCCCCTGTCCACCGATAAAGACACCATAGTGTATGTTCAGCTCGAAAAAACGTCCTGGTAGAAGAGATCTTGTCGTGTGGATAACGTCGATTTGCAGAGTGATGTTAGCCTCGCGCCTGGTAAGGTTGACCTCGTGCCAACTCAGGTCGTTCAACGTCAATCCACGAGCACTGGCCATCTCGCTTTCACCGGCACCGAGATTTATATGAACCTGTACAAAAGTAAAAGAGAAACGTTGAAACTCTGAGTTTCGACTCGTACTTTTGCTTAAAAGTTATAACCGCTGAAAGTATGAGAGAAAGAAAGAGAAAGAGATAGAGAGAGAAAGTTAAAATGTTATCCAGCCCTGTAAAGAGTACCTTCGTGAAACTTGGAAGAAGAGTCGTAACGAGGAAACCACCACTACTACTACTATTGCTAGAGCTACTATTACTATCATAACCACTACTGTCTAGAAAGAGCAGTAACAGCACTAGAGTGGAACACGCAAGTACCGAAATTATGCCATGATAAAAATTCTTCACGAATCGTGAACTCGAGATTACGTGCCTTCTGTTTTCCTTTTCATCGAGGTGCCCTCCTCGCCATTTTAATTTTCCGCTTTATCGATTTTCCTTTTTCCCCTTAAGGTTAATTAGCGACGATTAAAGAGAGACTCGTGCTTCTACTACCGTTTACTTTCTTAATACTATTCTAATATTAATTTAACTCGTTCAATTTTCTTCCTATCGATTATGATTGCACAACGTCGTTCTATCAACAAAATGTTTTTTGATGTACGATAATAATACCTACTCTTTCATTCAGGGGTGGTAGAATAGTTAAATAATAAAAAAAAATATATATATATATATATATATATAAAGAAAAATAACAAACAAAGGTAGTGGGAGAAGTAAATCTCGCTGGAATAATGACTGAATAATTCATCGAAGTAAGCATAGGAGTAGGGGGTTGTTTTGTGTGTGTGTGTGTGTGCGAGCAAACATCATGCTTTTAAAGTTTCTTTGTTTTAACGTGCACACGTGTAAGCTGAAACGAGTGGGAGCTTCGTTGTGATGCTTGGCTGCGTTAAAATAGCGAAAGGAAAAATAAAAACAGGAAGAGAGAAAGAGAGAGAATGAGAGAGATCGCGTGAAGAGGGAGGGGGAGGGTGGGGAGAAAAAATATAGGACGAAAATTGCGATGTATAGTAATCGATTTGTGTATTTGAATAAGCGAATTCACGGTGTATTGGAAAATAAAGGAAAGAGTTCTGCTACTATTCACGTATTCTTGTGATTTTTTTCATTCTCCTTCTTTTCTACATTTTCTCTTTCTCTCTCTTTTATTTCTTTTGTTTTCTTCTCTACCACCGTACAAACACGGAATTTATTCCTATTATATTTATAATATATCATATTTAATTATTATACGGTTAATCAAGTAAAGAAGAGAGAAGGATTAAATCCTTTGAATTAACAATAAATACTTTTTTGTGTGTATTACTTTTTCTTTTTTTATTCTCCATTGAAAATAAAATTAATTGAATAAAAATGAAAACTCAAATCAAACGATTGAATACTTTTTGTTGAAAATTTGAATGCATTATTTTATATAATATAATTTAATCTTCATTATGTGTTGAATATATTGTAAAGGAGATGATAGAGAAGAAGATGAAGAGAATTTTCATGTTGAATGATAGAAATTATGTGATTGTTATCTTCCTGTCATTTTATTTTCTTCTTTATTTTCTGAAGTGATACTTATACGAACTACGGTAACGAACGTGATACAGAAAGCACGTAAATATGCATCTATAAGTATAGACGTGACGCGAGGATAAAGATGATAGAAAGAGATAATGACTGACATGAGTGTTTGCTAGAAAGACGATATAACGAGGAAAATATCAAGAAATTATTATTCATATAGTTCATCGTGTATCTGATAGTCTTATTCGTGTCACATACAATCTCAGAATAACGATAATTTCTCGTCCTTTCTATTTATTACACTTAACCAGTTGACTGTGGAATTTAGTTTCAAAAGATTACCACAGGGTGTGGAATTAAAAATAAGAAACGACGTGTATACACGTCGAACCCAGGGCAAATGGTATTATTATACATTTTACAAAAAACGAGGAAGGATTACATTTTTATTCAAAGTCAAAAAAAATTAACAATTCGTTTTTGAATACGTTATTCTTACTAAAAACTAGAAAATTGTCAAAAAATAATAAAATACATAAACAAGAAAAATTGAAGATAGGAAGAATAAAGAAAAAAAATAAGAAAATAGTTAACAAAATTTCAAGCTATGTATGTGTGATATGTTTCAAAGTGTGCATGGTACTACGCAAAGTGCGACTTCACAGGTCGTACACCAAAACCTTGTTTCCTTGCGTTTACCATTTTTTGAGCAAACGGCACATCTTATAAATAAAAATAAATTAAATAAATATAAATAAAATACATAGAGGTCGTATTGATAATATAAAGAAAACATACTACCAAATAATATTCTTATTACATTTTATTGAGATTTCGAGTTTTTATAGTGAATGGTAATTTTTTATTTTACACGACGAATATACACGTCAAACGCACCGCAGTAGAGATTTGGACCGACGTGTATACATGACAAACGCACTTAACTGGTTAAGCCTTCTCTTTTTTTTTATTATTTTATTTAAATAAAACATTCGAGAAAATAGAAAAAGAAGAGAAGGAAGAGTAGGAGAAGGAGGAAGAAAAAAGAAAAGAATGCAAAAAAATGGTAAAATTATGGTAAGGGAAGAGAATTTGGGATAATACGAGGAAAAGTTTTCGCCAGTGAATCTTTTTACGAGGATTAATCTTTTATTCATGAGAGGAATTAGATGATATATTCTTTAAAGATCGTAATGATCGTAATAAATATTTTCTCGGAGATGTTTGCCGAATGAATCACATTGGTGGCTTCCACGAGGTTTCTCAGTAGGAAATATGAAATGGTCATTAATCAAGGAGCAATGGCGTCTCGTCCTGGAACGACGACAAGACTTATCGTGCACTTTCTCGAAGTGTGCCTTCTTCGGTGGACCGTGAATATGACACTAATCCGAATAAAGGAAAAATGAATCTTCTTCTCTCGATTCCCTCTATTCTCCCCTGTTATCCACCCTCCATCCAAATTTCTATGTTATTTGATTCTCATCGATACGAAGAGATGAACGAATGTTTGGTCGACGCTTTGGCGTCTCTTTGCTTTTTGCTTCCTGTAATTTCCTCTTACTCCATATAATTTTCAATAATACTCGAATATAATTCACGCTAGTATAATATCATCCCTCTTCAAGGAACTGAATAAACAAGGTTATACATCTTTCAAGTATCTCCAACGTCTAGACAAAGTACTCAGTAATTTTCTGTCAATCATTTTATTTGGGTATTAAATTTTATCCAATTATAGTATTATTTTAATCTGCTGTCTATTTATTTTGCAAAAAAGGTCTTTAAAATTACATATGTTCGTCGTGAATAATCGTAATGAAGGTATACTATATGCATACTATAAATGCAACAAATAAACAAGAACTTTGATCAAAGGATTCAATTCCTTTATCTACTATTATTTCTTTTATACTGGAAATATCGTTTGTCATTTCGAATAATGTAATAAAGTAATTTATATCAGAAATGTGAAATGATGCGACCATAGATTGTAATATTATTAATTGCAAATAAGTAACGTGACTAACAATATATACAGACTTATTATATTATTATAATTAGTTTAACTTTCACACATAATTACATAATATTATATTATTAGGTCGAGTCATAAGTAACTTCCGATGCGGCTATGTAGAATCTATTTTTCGTATTTACCTACTGTAAGTCACCGAAACAAAAGGATTTTCGATATCACTATATAGATGAGGATTCAGTTAGTCTTCTGTTAAATTTTTTATGCAGTCAATGTTACATTTAACCGTTTTTCTTAACCACTAAAATGGATAGTAAAAAGTGCATATTCGACATATAATGCTTTAAGAATTGAAAGAAGGCAATAGCACTAAAGTGGCAACTGAAAAAATATGCAGCGTATACAGTACAGGACTGATAACTGATAGGGCAGTCAAAAATTGGTTTGTAAAATTCTGTTCTGGAGATACGATCTTAAAAGATGAACCGAGTGAAGGACGTATTTCCGACTTTGACGAACCTTTTAAAGATAATATTGGAGCAAAATCCAATAGATACGTTGAACAATTGCAAAGAGTGCAAAAGAAACTCCATGAAAGGTGTCTTGCACTTATCAGTTGCAGAAACGCCATTCTTTGTCTCATAAAAAACGGAAATTACTTATGATTCGACCTAATATATACTTTATTTAATAAACAATTCTTTATTTTTGCTTACTCTTTTTCGTTTCTTACAGGCCCATTTTTCTAACTTCCATCAACTCTTTAAAACAAACCCCATCATTCCTCTAATTTTCTTTTTTTTTTCCAGAAACTCACGAAAGATACACTTCAACTTTCGACCTAACTTTACTATTTCAAAATCTACTCTTAACTTTTAAAAATTTCTTCATCTACTACATATGAGCTAAACAAGATAAAAAAATAAAACTCTGCATGCAAAGTTTTCGAGTTATTTATTGTATTAGGGAACAAACTTATATGGTGTCCCAGTTATTCCTGAAACTGGCACGTAGTATTCTGATTTATAGAACTTTTTTTTTTTATTATTTATTGAATTAAGATATATTATTACCGTTATTGATTTTCAATAAATTTTCTAAAAAAGATCTTTATCGTTTTAAATGATAATTATGTATGTGTGTGCATGTGTGTACAAAGAGAATAAAAAAAAGACTTTGATCAAAGAACTTGATTTTCGATTGACTGTTATTGCTTTATACTGTGAATCATCGTTTGATATTCAAAATAGTTCAATTTCAAATTCGATTTTATCCCGGTCACAATACTGATCTATACAGGGTGATTCTTAAAACGGAGGCGGGAAATAACTTTTTTTTAAGTAATAATAGAATAGAAAAAAATCATAAAGGAAAAAGTTAAATGGCACAACAAATGACAACTTTCTATAATCTTACTTTTTTTGAAAATGCATCGATGCACCCGCTAGATGTAGTTGCACTTTCTTTTTAAATGAAACTTTATAATTTTTTTACACTATTCGATTCCTTTTTTTATTCTGCGTTAAAAAGTATTAAAGGAAGGCCATCGAAATGTCAATAGTTTACGTGATATTTGAAGTTTAATATCAGTAATTTATTTTATTATAATAAATGTTCGAATGTTTTTCCATTTCACTCCAAACAATTAGATGCGCACATTTTATTGCGCTTTTTTACATTTTTCATTACATTTTTTAATTGATTTGAATTTATATTGGAACAATACATTGTTATGCGCTCCTTATATAACTTCAAATATCTCGTAAACTATTGACATTTCGATGACCTTCACTTAATACTTTTTAACGCAGAATAAAAAAAGGAATCGAATAGTGTAAGAAAAAATATAAGGTTCTATTTAAAAAAATGCAAGTGACCTTGAAATCTCCTCTATGCCTCCACCCACGCAAAAAATGTTCAAGCCAAAAAATGCCCCTCATCATGCCGTGTAAGTTGCGTATATAAAATTTTTTATATTGTTATAAACAACGACAATATTCTAACTGGACACAGTTATTGGCCCACCCTATATATATATGAGATAAAATGAAACGACACATACGTGGTTGATATTGTGTACGAAAGAATAACAACTTTTGTTTGTTAATATTAAAATAGCGAATGGACGAAAAATGAGATATAAGGGAAGAATGAACGAGTGACGGAGAAATGGAGAAAGAGAGAGAGAGAGAAGAGAGAAAGGTAAAAATAGGAAGTGAAGGTATGGAAAAGCTTGTTTTTTCTCGATGATCGGAATTACAGAGAACTGTGACATGAAAGCTACATATATATAGTCAGTCGGGATTCGCGTTTTTGAATCATCGAGCTCACAAGGGAACGTTAAATAAAAGGCAGGTACGAACGACCTCTCTCACGTCACGCTTTTGAGTCATTGCCTTCGCAGTGGCACGTAAAAAAAATAAAAAAAATAAACATAAAAAAGAGTGGAAAAAAGACAACAACAATAAAAACAAAAAAAAAATATACGAATGAAGAAAAAGGGGTGGACGGGGAAAATAAAACAGAAAAAGAAGAAAATCAAAAACGGGGGTAGGATAGGAGAAAAAAAATAGCAACTCTAATCAAGGCATTCGTCGCAGAACGACGAGTAGATTTATCGCACAATTTCTCGAATCGTTTCGTTCTTCGTTCGACCGTGAATTTGCTAGCGACCCGTGAGTCAAAGAGAGAAAGAGAGAAAGAGTAAACTCTGACCAAATAGTTCGATTCTCTCTTTCTCTCTTTCTCTTTCTCTTTCTCTCTCTCATTCTCCCTTTGAATCTTTTTTCTTTACCTCTCTATTTATATTTTTGTTGAATTGTCGAAAAAAATAACAGAATTTAATAAAATATCGATTGATACTCGTTAATATTTGATTCTGTACTAGTATTTTAGAAAAAAGAAAAACAAAAAACAAAAGAGAATATATAAATTTCATAAGATCAGAAAATGGATTATTCAATGCGACTGATGCGAATTTAAATATTGATTTCTTTCATTCGACTTAAAGCCTTGCAATTTAATTCGCATCAATATAAGCCGATCTTCGACCTTTAATTCGATTTGATCGTTCCTTCTTTTTTTTCTTTGGTACATAACTGATTTTGCACGATTAAAGAGCAATTTTCGAAACGGTGTAACATTGATCTTTCATGAATTTATATACGAACGAAAGAGAAACTATGCAATAATTTAAAAAATTACCTAACGTATAATATATTTAAGTAGCTTAGATAGTTTGATGGAATAAGTTATTTTGACCATTTATATTAAATATAATTACTTTTTTAATTAATTTATCTTGAAAATATATGTTTTTATATATCGATAGTAATTAAATGATTCGTACAATTAGATCATTTGTATCACGCAAACTATCGTAATTCTTGGTATCGTATTAAAGAGATCGAAAAAGAAGTAACCAACGTAAATTTAAAACGAACTGAGAGTGTACGAAGCTTGCAAATGTTTTATCGTATCGGTAAGTTCCTCGGTACGAATCGTTCTACGATGTTTCACATTTTACTTTATCTCTTTTCTATTGTTCAGAGAGAGAGAGAGAGAGAGAGAGAGAGAGAGAGAGAGAGAGAGAGAGAGAGAGAGAAAACCTGCACCGTCAGTGTATTTCCCAGAAGAAAAAAAGAACCCTGTGGGTCGTTCCCATTTGTGAAAAATGTTACGTTGAACGTTCGGTATTAAATAATTTGCTCGATATCGTCGACACGATGAAATATCGGATACGTCGATCCACGAAAATAACGAAGTTTTGAAATCTTGAAATATTGTATGAAGGTAAAAGGTGGTAAAAGTATCTAATATACATATGTATATATAATATGTACATTGAAATACCTGACATATATGCAAAGACCGACGCATAAATTAAAATAATTTCAAGCGAGCGTAAATGTTGCTACCTGAAGAAATATTGTCCATACGATCGATACAATGCGAATGTAATATCCTAGTAATACGACGATTATACTATATATTGCTAATTATAATATTGTTAGATTAATAAATTAAGTATTGCATATAGATTTGTGGATCTTTTTCTTTTTCTTCAAATAATATTACCATTATTTCGAGTTTACGATTTATTCTAATTCTCTTGAAATATCTGAACATTTAAAACTATTTTTCCTTTTCTTTTTCCTTTTTTTTTTTGGAATGTTTTAAATCACGTATCGATCAAACGCATAAAAGTATTCACTACGAAAATGAAATTCTTCTACCCGATAGATCAAGCTAAACGCATTTTTTTTTGATCATCGTTACAACGTGATAAATTATCGAGTTATGTAGTAGTAGCTAATCGACGAGGGTGAAAATACGAAGGGTTCGCCCCGATAAAAGTACCTTCAATCGTGACCTAAATCGTACGATTCGAAATATCCTTGGCGTTTTGTACAAACGCGTGCGGTGTGATTCGTAAATGATATTAACAAATTCTTTATACTTTACCAATAAATGAATAAATGAATAAATAAAAAAGAAATACTTTTATTTAAAAATGAGAATGAACTTATTCAAATAAAAAAAGAACATTTCTTAGATGTTAAAAATTTTAAATTCGTACTTGAACAAAAAAATGCATAATTTAAAGCGATCATTTCAGTGAATAAAAAAATGAAATAAACGAGAAGGGTGGGTGGATGTCATATCGCGTACCATTTTATTTCTTTCTCTCTTTTTCTCTCTCTCTCCCTCTATCTCTCTTTCTTCTCTTTCATTTTCGCTAGAATTTTACGATGATTTCAGTAATAAAGGGGCAAATTTTCACGCCTAGTAAATCCGAGTAGCAGCGATGCGCGATGACTATGCAATACCTCATTAATATGTATAAGTAGGAGAGACACGACACTTCAGAGAATGTAAACGCAAGTTCTCTTGATGCTGAGGAAACCTCGTTGTAAGGTCGAACTGCTTGTTAGAATGGAATGCAACTTGTGCTGACTGGAAAGTGAGCGACTTCGGGCACGATTAACTTGAAAATCGTCGGATTATCGTGCTTCCAAGTACGAAAAGAAGCTTTTAGGCTACCCCACGTGCCAAAAGAAAGATTAAAACGGATGGGTATATAGATGGATGGATGGGTGGGTGGATGGATGAATGAATGGTTAGGTAGAGAGAGAACATGTTGGAAATTTTGCTCGTGGGGACTAGATTCGAAACGGTCGTTGCACTTTTTGTTCGCCCCTTAATCCCGGCCTTCATCCGTCTTAACGATCTTCTTAACAAATTTAATTAAGTCGACACCGCCCACTCGTTTCACCCCATCCCTTCTCTCTCTCTCTCTCTCTCTCTCTTTCCATAGCAAAATTAGATTTGCGCGGTTTTCACGCTGAATTTGCTTGTAAGGGTACGCCATCACGTTTGCTAGACCATAGCTAACATACATAGGCGCCATTTTAATACAGCATCGAGCTAATGAACCGTGCAAGGGCTCCGTTTTAAGGGTTACGAACTCCGAGAAAGAAGGAAGCCAATTAAAGCTCTTAAGTAAGTAGAACGTCGGTAGGCTGCTTGAGTGATTACTATCCTTCTCTCTACTTCTTAGATTATTATTTGAAAAAAGTTGAAATTCTGACATTCAGAAATATTCATAAGACTTTTAACTTTCTTTTATTTAATTGTCATTTTGTTCTTTTTTCATTAGTATTAACCAAATTTATAGTATTGACAAACTAATTAATAAATGTCTAATGAGTTTCTTTTAATTGTACATCCAATCGATATTTAAAAAAAAACATAAAATAAAAGTTACGACTGATTGGTAGTAACCTTTTTTCTTATATAAAAATATTATTTATTTATTGCGTAAAATTAAAGGAAAAAAAAAGAAAAAAGAAAAATGTAAGCTTTTATTAGTCTCGTGTATCTTCGTTATTTGAAATATGTATTAAAAGGAATTCGTGATATCTACTGTTATATAGTAATATTCCCCTTCCTACTGTATGTTAACGCAAAAGTTGCCTCTCGTTTCTATAAAAGGTAGCAAAGCGAAAAACAGAACGACTGTCGAAAAATGTAAAATACGCTTCGCCACTATCGCTACGATATCGAAATAGTAATAATATAAAGGCAACGATATTCGATACGCGTACGAAACGCCGTCGACCTCACCGATACGAAAGCTACGATAGAAATTTAGCTTTTATTACGGACGTAGCTATTCTGTGTCACGTTTCAAGATATCAAATTGTTCGAGATTCAAAAGTGCTTCCGTTTCAAAATGCATCTCTATTATTATTATTATTATTATTATTATTATATATATATATATATATACAAAACGATGAAAATGATCATTTCTTCTTTGATATTACAACAAATTGTTCTTTTCTTAAATAATACAATATGAAAAAGAAATTATGTATTATATCGAATTACCATTCTTATTAAATTTTATTATTATACTTTATAAAATCTCTCTATTGTTTCATCGGAAGACCTATATTGTTTCAGAAATATACCTTTACTATTTTTACGTAGATATGCTCATAAAAAAAAAGACAAATAAATATGAAAAGACTGATAAAAATGATCATTTTTTTTTCTTGGATATTAAAACGAATCTTTTCTTTCTTAAAATGAAAATGAAATAAGTATTGGATAGAATAATCATATTTTTTTTTTTTATAGAATCGTCTTATTACTCTTCAGAAATTTACTATTACTTTTTCTTTTTCATATTATATATAACACAGTATTATCATATTGTAAATATACCGAAAGATATGAAGACAATCAAATTAAGATTGTTTTTTAATGAAATTAATTTTGAAACATTCCAAGTAAAATCATTTTCTTATTCCTAAGTTTCACTATTATTTCCTCATTAAAATTACAAATTTCAAATAAAATACGGAATATATGAAAATAATTAAATAGAATTTTTCTTTGATGAAATTCATTTGTACTAAATTGTTTTATCATTCTTAAGTTTCGCAAATTATTTTTTTTCTCGGAAATAACGACGAATTATATTTTGTCTAATTATTATCTAATTAATAAAAAAAAAAAATTATACAAAATTGTGAAATATGAAGATAATAGAATTTAGATTTACTTTTATGAAATTATTATGTATGCATTTAAGAAAACGTTTTATCATTCTAGAAATCCCCTATTATTTCTTCGTTTAAATTTCAACGAATTTTTTCTTTTCTTATTAATGAAAAAATCTATTATAAGATGTAGAAATAATCAAATGTAGATTTGCCATAATAAAATTTATTTTCACAAAATGTTTCTTTTATCCTTCTTTAGGATTCATCATGTATGTATATACATATGTATATATATACATAAATATGATTATAGATATAAATTCGTTTATCAAGTTGTCCGTCTCGTGAAAGTATTTTCATTTTGTCAACGTTCTTTTTCCAAGAAATTGAAACGACTTTTTTCTCTCTCTCTCTCTCCCTTTGCTATCTTTCTCTTTTAGTGACTATTATCTAGTAACAGAAAGCTCCTTCAGGATTGCCCTTGACGTTCTCAGCAAGGTCCCCTATGTATCGTTGCCTATCTTCCCTTCTACTCGGTGTACTCGACAGAAGCATTTAATTTTCGCTTAACGAGTCTTCGCTCAGAGCGAAGTACTAGTAGTACCAGTACCAGTACCAGTACCAGTACCAGCACACAGTACCAGCACACAGTACCATTACCACCACCACCAGCAATCCGCGTTCGTTCGTTAATAACGCGGTCATTATGCACGTGAAAAATGCAATTGCTACGCGAGCACCCTACCACCAACACCACCATCATCGCTACACTACCACTACTACGATTGCATAGAGTCTTTCATGAGATTCGCTGCTTCTTGAAAAGAGTGAAGAGTGAGAGAGAGAACCGAGTTGTATATATATATATATATATATATATATATATATATATATATATAGGTATTTGTGTTTTTGTATGTGAATATATATATATGTGTGAGATAGAGGGAATGTAATTCGCGTATATCACGAAAACGCTTCTATCCGACGTGGAAATTGCATTATATCGGTTCAAACCAACATACATAGTGTATATGTGTGAGAAAGATAGGGAAGAAAAGCATCTTTTGCAGTTTGCATACACTTCCGACTAGAACATTTTAAACATTTATAAGATATTCGAAAAGGTTAATATGTTCGAGATGTTGCTTCGCTTCTGAAATTCTCTATAGGATTATTTGTAGCTTGTTTATACTATGAGGAAAGTTCATCGAAGCGCGTGTTTACCACGATATTCTATCTAATTGTAAGTTCATTTTTCTTTATATTATGAGACTTTCTCTATATTATTTTAGATTTTTCTTTTAGATATTATTTTTATCCAGCTATATGGTTACTTCTTTTCCTGACAAAAATTACATTATTTTCTGCTTTCTTCGTTGATAAAGAAAACTCTGAGGCAAGTTTGATAAAGTAAAATTATCTGGATACTGTGAACGAATATATGTATATATATATATATATATATATGTACGTATATGTTTGCATAGTGCTAGACGTTTTATTTATTTGCTATGATACGGCGTATCATGACGGTCTATATTGACAATAGAAATTCTTATTTGTCTTACAATAAAGCAAATTGAAAATTTGATGAGATCTTAGTATCAACGTTATTTATTGTAGATGTAAGATAACGTTGAAAGGAAATTTATGAGATCAATGAGTAAATAAATTCTAAAAGAAACGACACCTGGTGAAAACACGATTACGTAGAGAAAGAGAGAGAGAGAGAGAGAGAGAGATCAAGCTAGTTTTCATTAGTATCGCTTCGTTCGTCGTGAAAATCTCTGCTGTGTACACGTGAGAAATTAGGAAAGGAGAGCAAAGTGCTGCCGGCACCGTGCTAGAGTTTATGCTTGTAAAAGCGTCGACATCGGATTGAAATGTCGGCAAGGATGGAAAAACCAAGTTGGTAAAAAGGTCCGATTTTTCGTCCTTTCGAGTTAAATTAAAAAGTGAAATTGCGTGAAACTACGAAACATTACATGGATCGATACAAAGATATTTTTTATTTATCTATTTACATACACGATAATCATTATCATAATTACTTTTTTTTATTTTTTTTTTAATCTAATTATTTATTCTCTCTTATTTTTTTTTTCATTTCATTTATAAAATTGTCGTAATTTATTCAATAAGAGTGCACGTAAGTACGCATGTCACATAGTAATATAATTTAAGACGCGTTGAAAGTAGAGAGTTGAATTTTTCTTTTTCTTTTTTTTTCTAGAGAAAAAGAAAATTATTCTGTAAACAGAAAAAAAAACAGAAAGTTGAAAGTCCCGTGCCAAAGCTTCTCTCATTCGAGTTAATCCTATCACAAAACACCATGCTATGTTTTCAAAGGATAAAGAAGTTCCTTTTTTACTGAATACTAAAGTATTATTACCGAATGTTATTTATGTAGATTTTTCAGTGTAATGCATAGTCTATAAACTTTCAACAACATGCACAGGCAAATATATTTTATACGAACGCTCTTGTGTTATTTTCTTTCTTTCATTTTTTTTTCTTTCCTTTATCTTTTCTTCTTTTTATCTTATTGCACTATAAGTTGCATCTCTTCGCAACTTCCGATCTTTCTAGCGAACAGGAGAACTCTTCGGTGGATATCTATGACGTATAAAACGCGTTACCCGATATCTTTCGAAAATATTAGAATTTTAAATGCGACCGAGGAACGACGATAAAGCTCGTATATGTCTCTCATTATACATATGTATGGAAGATGTATTTTATCTAACCGTAATATCGAATATATTTCCTTTCTTTTACAATTATGCGATCAATTTTCTAAACAAGAATATCATTTATAAAAGTTGGTGTTTAATTTATGTGACTAACAAAAAGTATCATTTTTTACATATACTTTTGATGTATCATATTGTGAATAGTAAGTATTTTAATCAGAATATTGTCACCCTTCTTGGATCAAAGAACTTTTCTCCTCTTTGACATTTTTTAGTATCATCAAAAAGAAGATAAGATTCAAGTACTCGATTTAAATGAAACACCCTGTATATATCGTTGAGTTTTAAGCCCATGCATCGGTCTTTTAAAAGGGATAACCTCGTGATGCCTTGCATAGTATAAAGATATCTTTCTCGTCGCGAGCTTTCATTTTGTTCATCTTTTTATTTCATTTTTTTCCTTTTCTATATATTTTTACCTCTCCTTTTTTCCTACGCAAAAAGAAAATAAAGAAAGAAGAATTACAGAAAGAGAGAGAGAGAAAAAAAGTAAAAGTCTAATTCTTGTTCAGAGAAATACGAGAGAAAACTGACAGCTATAGCATAGCATAGTGTAACATAGCATAGCATAGCATAAAGTAGCATAGCGCACGTGCTGGCATTTAACGACGAAACGACAGCTCGAACGAAGACCCTTGAAGAACACAGAAGGCTTATTAATAGAAGTTAAGAAACGAGTTAGGGCAAACGAACCTTCAATCTGCCTGCCTCCAGTTTGATCAGGCAGTAATCCGTCTTGCCGGCAGCCAATAGCAGCATCGCATCAGAAAGATGAGTTCGAAAGCGGAAACTGATGTCAGTAGCACCCTTGGCCTCTTGAACTGGAAGATGGATGTAACTTGCCCCGTAAAATGATACTGCAAATTTTTAAAACATAAATATATTACGTTCATTTAATATTTTAATATAATAAATTAATAAGAATTATTTCTATATTAATCATCGTTATAGCCATATATTTTTCTTCTTTTATATTGCATCTGTATTGTGTATTTTTATGACATATAATGCATTTAAGTTTCATTCTAATGCGCTCATGTATTCTAATATATATATATATATATAAGTATTGAATGCAAGTGTACTAAAATATTGCACCTATTCTAATATATCCTATGAATACATTATAGAATATTATGCGGTAGAAAATTTTGAAATATATTGCACGTTTAAGTGTATTAAAAATGTTTCACATATTATATAATAATATATTTATTTATGGATTATCGATGATTGTGTGTTCAACATTTCTGAAATGCATTGCATTTAAATCTTTTCAAAAATGTTTCACGTATTTAAACGTACGTATATTTATTTTTGTATTATCGATGATTGCGCGTTTAAAATTTTTAATAAGACGCATTACACTTAAGTTTATTGAAATATTTATCTATTTATTTAATCAATAGTAATGTATTTTACATTTTCAATTAGAATATTTGAATTAAAATTTATGAATATTAAAATATACAAAATAGACCAATACAATATATTATACTAGGAGTGCCCCGCCACGCGTTTCTGTGGCTCACAATCAGTCTGATACACACGTCTTTAAGTCAACGAATTACCTTATACTGCCTTCTGTTAGAATCTTGTCGAACTAACAGAGATAATCATGACTCTTTGTTAATAAACAAATAATTCGCAATAAAATAATATTGCGATTATAAATTGAGATATAAACTATCCTATCTTTCAAGTTGGATGAAACTGCACACATTGTGAAAAATTTTATTAAAATCGGTTCAGTAGTTTAGGAGTCCATTGCGGACAAACAACGTGACACGTAATTTATATATATTAAGATATGTACTCTTCGTCCGAATATATATGCTTTAATAAATTGAAATTGAACATATATAAATCAATATATAGAAACATTTAGATATATTTATATACGATGTAGCTAATAAAGAATCTAATTCAATTTAGTGTGACACCTTTTAATATACAGGCTGATTCACCAGTTCTTGCCACTTAAATAGCTCCGAAAGTATGATAGTTGCAAAAAATTGGATATGGACAAAGTTGCATGAAAAATTCAGAACTATAATATGACAAGGATATTTTTTTGCTAGGTTGAGTCATTTTCGAGATTTATTTGTTAACTTTGTTTTTTTAAATACAATATTATATTTTAATACTTATTTTCAGATAGCGATTGTTAAGACAAATTCAATAATGTACAACATTAATATTTTTGAAGATCAACGAAGGTCAAATCTGGCGAACAAGCCGGCCACATTACAGCTCTTCCGCGTCATGGTCGCGTCGTGGTCGCGTCAGGGTTGCATTATCATTTAGTTGTTTTGACAACGGACGGAGCAGATATTTTCCGAAAGGTTTTTATTAGTCATTGTCAGGTTTTGTATTTAATGTTGCAGATCATTGAATCCATTATGTCAGCCGCTATCTGAAAATAAGTGTTAAAATATAACATTGAATTTAAAAAAACAAAGTTGATTAATAAATCTTGAAAATGAGTTAATCTATCAAAAAAATACTACTGTTATATTGTAGTCCTGAATTTTTCATGCTATTTTTTCCGTATTCACTTTTTTGCCACTATCATACTTTCGGAGCTATTTAGGTGGCAAGAGCTGATGAATCACCCTGTATATCAATATGCATGAATATATTGTATGTATTTAACAATAAGTATATATACAGGTATAAGTTTGCGTAGGTAATACTCATTACTGTTTCCTATACACATATTTCTGAGAGAAACGAAAGCGAATTCTAAACCGTTTTCTAGTTTGCGACGAGGAAATGGAAAGCGATCTCGAGAAAAGGCAAGAAAGTGGTATTGCTTTCGACGAAGCATCTCCTGGAATTTCCGTTGGTGATTCTTTAGGGATCAAGAAATGCGAGAAGTGCGAACAATCGTTAACTTAATTCGATGTTACATCAAGGAACATTTTTATTTTATCTGCTCTTTTTATAACATGGATAATAAATATTCTCGATAAATAATATCTCCAAAATTTTTTCAATATATTTTAGTAATTATTTATGATCTTTTAATATATTTGAAAACTTGAATATTTTAAAAATTTGGATTATTCTGTCTTGTATTAAATCTTTTTACAAAACTATGTTTACGTGTAAGCATGATTAAATAAAAATAGCATTCAATTGATACCTTATCTTTCAAAAATATTTCAATATTTGAAAATATTAATTATATGAATGATAATTTTAATTTTTGTTATTTTTTTCTTTCCATTCCGTCATTTGTATTCAATGTATTTACAAAAATCTGTGCAAATATGATAATAATAATAAAAGCATTCAACAAGGTATTACAAAAACCGATAACTTTGTAAATTCTTTTCAAAATATTCCAACACGCGCATTCATCGATTCATACGGTAATTTTTATGTTCTCTTTTTGTATACAGTATCAATTTATGCGATCACATTTTAAGCGACCAAAAAATACATTTTTTCTACAATTTTTAATGAATTCATCATATATCGATGAAATGCAAATTTAAAAACAGAATTGGTACTACGTGCGAATTAAAAAAGAAAAAGATACTAATTGATTTTTGATTTTTACATCAACACCGACATATACGCATAATATTCGTTTAAGTTTCTTTTAATTTTTATTAGAATTTTCTTCTGCTCACATAAAAATATGTTAAACAAATATGTTCATAGATTATATTAGCTTTTTCTTTAGCGTTTATTTTTCTACATTAACGGATTTTATTCGTATTTTATGCCGCGTAAAGCAAAAGCTGTGTGAAACGAACTATCTGCGAAAATTGAAAGACTAATAAATGTTTAAATTTATTAAATATGTCAATAAGAATATTTCCTTTAAATTATTTATTTTATTTTATTTAAAATATCGTTCTTATTATATATTTACTAAAATGTCTTTTCAGATATTATATGATTATGATCCTAATAATGTACATCCTAATAAAGAATATAAATCCTCTGAATCTAAATAATACATTACGAAATCGACAGCTTCATTATATCTTTCACAAATATTTCAATATTTAAATATGTCAATTAAATTAATGACGATTTTAATCCTCTTTCGTACCTGTGTGCATGCGTGCATGTGCGTGTTTAATTTTGATCCCTTTTTAATCGTTCGTATTAAATTTATTAATAAAAAATGTGTTTATATGTGTGTTGTAAATATGATTAAAATAGAATTATACATAGTGTTGAAGAAGAATCGATAACTTCATAAATTCCTTTGTAAATATTCCAATGTTTAATTACATTAGTGGCGATATTAATTTTGTTTTCCTATTTAAACGTTCCTATTAAATCTTATTATAATAATGTTTGTCTATTAAATTGTGTGCTGTGTTGTAGACACGATAATAATAGAATTAATATGAAGTATTGAATAATAAAAATCGATAACTTCGGTAAATTCAGGGGAAAGTTTCTTTTTGAATAAAAAAAAAAAAAAGGAAGGGCTCGAGTCAAGTACACTTTCCTTCCGGAATCTTTATTGTCTAGTCCCTTTTCTTTCCATTCATTTCTTTTGAAAAGGGAATTTATTTAACATTCTGCCATGAAAAGTTTGGTAAACGAGAGAAATCAAGCCTTATCTTTCTATTCCTTCTCTCTCTCTCTCTCCTCTTTCTTCTCCTCTTTCTCTCATGATTTAAACCCTGTAAACAGATGCGAAGCCAGAAGCGATTCTGCGAATCTTCGAAAGTTTCCAAGCTCACCTACCTTATTTATTCGAAGGTAAAGCTTAGGTATTCGAAGCTCGCGGCGTGGATTTTCGCGTTATTTGTGATTCTAGGGTTAAAATAAAGGTGACATTTGAATTGAATGCATATTATTTTTCACTATTTTCCTTAGTTCTAATGTCCTAATATTTAATCAAACGAGGATAGATTTATGAACATTGTATTTATTTATTTGTATTATTTGTAATGGAACAAACAGAAAATGTAAGATGGCCACAGTAGATAGGATTAATTAAAAATTTAATATATTTACAAAATACGACAATCACATAAATTCATTAGAAAATATTTCAAAACTTGAATATTTTTCAAGGATCTTTTAGATTTCCTTTAAACGACGCAAGATCTGCTTAAGTTAAAGATAAACCAACGGTTCTGTGTGTTCTTTTTTGTCAGACTATCTTGGGTCAGAAATGGATAAAGATCGAACCTACTCGAAATGTGCGTCGGAGTGGAAGAGAAAGATAGTATGAAGAAAGAAAGACATGAGTGCTTGAAAGAGAACAGAAAGGCCTTGCTTGTTGAGATTTTGTCATGTACGTATCATGCTGAATAAAGTTAATTTATATTTTATTAGAAAGTTAGTTATATGATCTTTTACAATGAAAAAAAAATACAAATATACAAATTATGAAGGAACGTAGTTCGTTACCTTACGTATTCAAATATTGCAATAAGTAGCTTTATATTGTATTATTTATACAATTATAAAGTAACATTTTATTTGATTAATTAATACTCCATTGATTTTGATTGCATGAAATAAACAAATTATTTGTAAGTAATTAAATTAATCTATTTCGTTTAATTGATCGATTTCTCTCTATCTTGTCGAAATGATTAAATTCTGTTTATTGTTCAAATTAAATCGGCTTTTAATTGGGAATAAGTATAATGGCAAACAATCAAGTTTATAAATTCATTAAAAAAATTCTTATGGCCACTTTTTTTTCAATAAATTAAAAATATTATAGATAGTACATTCACGGATATTTAATCAAATATACTCGTCCTGAGGGTTTCTAATATTCTGAAAAATAATTACGATGAAATACCGATGATATTGATTTCTATGTAAATTTTGCATTGGAGAGGTCACAGCTAGTAACTGGATTTTTGGAAAATTCATTTAACCTAAAAATGTTAATAATTTTACTGAAACGATACGCAATCAGGCAGAAAAATCCATGCGCTATTTCCCACTTTTCAAAATATGTTGATTAGTATTTAATGTTTAAACTAATATATATGTGATTAGATATTCTTAAATATAAGTAGAGTGCATAAGAGTATTAAAATAATTGTTAATTAATTGAAGGAAATGTGTATTGTTGTTTAAAACTACGGAATATATTTTTGGAGTACCATCCTTTTCAAAATCAAACAATAAACTGATTTATTTATTCTAGATCAAAATACTCTTATTAAATGTTGTTTATATGATTTTCCAAACGTTTCGCATGTGAGAAACGGCAATAATATTTCAAATAAAGAGAATTTCTTTATTTGGAAAGTCATATAAACAACAATTAATAAAACGGCTTTGATAAAAGACGTGTCTATACTCAGTGTTTCTAGATTACAATGAACATTTAAATGGTAAAAAGTTAATTTGGCTATAATAATAATAATTATTATTATTATTATAAAAATTCCCTTAGTATTTTTGTATTTGCCGTGCGCATCGCGTCGTTCGTTATTGTACCCTTCCTACCAGTCTAAAATTTTCTAATTTATTTGCAAACTTTCTTCTTTCAATATATAACGATCGGGCTCGGTATACCTAACTGTGTTTTTTCTTCCGCTTTTAACATCGTATCTTTTACGGTGAAACTCCCTGTCGATTCGCAAATGTTAACGTCCAACAGGGAAAAATGATTCGAAGCGACGGACGAAGAATAATCGTTGGAACGTGCGTAGCCTTTAAAAAAAAAAGACCCGCAATATCTTTTATCATGTGGAAAAAAATCCGCGTTATCGAGGGAATTATGATCATGAACTTTCCAACAATTCCTACGTGTTCGAGCTATTTTGTTAATTCAAAGTTTTGAATAAAATGTATTATATTATACAAATTTTTTCAATATTTTAACTAGAATAACGTTCAAATATTTCTGTAACAAATATCATTCATGAAGTATGTATATTGAAAAATTCAAAGAACAAAAGTTATTTATTCTTTAAAAATTGAATATAGAAATCTTAAAAATGTAAGTTTAATCTGTTTTTTTATTTTAAAGTTATTAATTAAATGTATAATATTCTTTTAAATATTTAAACATGAAATTATTAATACGCATATAAAAATTCTAATTCATGAAATATGTATAATCTTAATATATATAAATTACGTGTCACGTTGTTTGTCCGCAATGGACTCCTAAACTACTGAACCGATTTTAATAAAATTTTGCACAATGTGTGCAGTTTCATCCAACTTGAAAGATAGGATAGTTTATATCTCAATTTATAATCGCAATATTATTTTATTGCGAATTATTTGTTTAT
>NW_015149051.1:471424-499497 GCF_001465965.1 Polistes dominula | reverse complement strand
ACTTTTCGTTTCTCTCTCTCTCTATCAATTTTAACAAAAATTTTTTTATTTACTTCTTATATAATATATTGAATTTTTGTACGCGTGGAAAAACATTCAGAATATTTTATACGAGAATATTAGTATTTATTGTCAATAAAACATGAAGCTCGTTAACTCATGAAATAACTATAACGACAAAGTAGAATATAAAATAAGTTTGAATTAAATACTTTTACGGAAAATATATTAATAACAATTTTCGGTATTTACGTATTAACGCCACCACCGCAGCAAAAATTCCGCTAATGCGCCAATAAAGAGCAATCTTGTTGTTCGCACACAACAACCTTGTTGTTTGCACACAGCAACCGTCAAGGTTGCGTCAGGGTTGCGTCAGGGTTTTGTCAGGGTTTTGTCAGGGTTTCGTCAGGGTTATGGCGACAGCATCAGGTTAAAGAAAATAGAGACTGTTTTGAATCTATGTTAAATTGTATATCGGCCCATTTTCCACCGAAATCCGATTGACTAATTTTTATAAATAAAATGTTTTGAATTTTGAAATTTTTTTGATTTTAAATAAAGTTTTTTATTCTATGATTTGTGGCAACAGTTTAAGGTTTAGATTGGCGCATTAGCGGAATTTTGCTGCGGTGTCGTTAATACGTAAGTACCAAATTTTCAATGAAAATAGTATTATTTTTCGATAAGTTTTATCTGTATATTTTGAACATACTGCAAAAAATAGTATATTTAATTTTCATGTATTATATTTCGTCATTTCGTCGGAGAATATTTGTAATTGCTAGGAAAGTTTTGGGTTATCTCTATATCTATCTTTTGAGCTTCTCGTAGTAAGTGTTAAATGTTCCCAAGAGTCGCATATCTTGTAGTAAATAAAAACGCCTTGGAGAAAGATTTATACTTGGCGTTCGTAAATGATCTAAGAACGTGTTCAAGTACGTGGAACAACTGCACGCGCCATTAAGTCTGAAGAAACTCTTCTCTCTCTTTCTCTCTCTGTCTCCCTTTTTGCCTTCGAACTCACATAGAAACATTAACGTCAATTTCAAATCGATCTCCATGTCGCAGTTCGCGTTTTCGCAGTTCATTGCTCCGTAGTTCTCTTCCATTCGCATTATCCCCAAATCATATTATTTGTGTATGTGAATAAATGTATATAAGGATTACAACACACATAAACATATATATATATATATATATATATATAGACTACAATACAAGTAACATATACAATACGTTTTATGTCTACTAAAATATAAATATTGATAAGAAATTTCAGGATTGTTCAAGGAATACTGTTCTAAATGATTGTCTGTAATTTGCTATTATTACAATTGTGTTACTTCGATTGTTTTACAAATCAACAACAATTCGTTTCAAAATTTAATTACAAATAAAGTAATAATAATAATTATTACACACGGTATTTTAAAAATCATTTTATCGAACTACAAAGTTATACTTCTCTTTTTAGGGTAGATATTTTGGAGTGGTATCAAGGAGTACGATATATTAGAAATAGAAAAGATAGTAAAGTATAATAAAATTTTGCAATAATATTAAATAACAACAAAAATCGGATACAATAAAATAAATAATTAATGAAATTAATTAGGTTTATAATTTGGAAATTTCGTATTAAAGCTTACGTTGATACACATTGTATGCATAATTAGTTTATAATTACGGTTATATATACTTACACACTTACACACACACACACATATGCATATTTTATCATATATACGATTATATAGTCGTTGGATTTGACCGGAACTGAATAGGCGGAAAACGCGCGTTCGCACGTGTAATCGATGATTCCATTAAGCTTCCAGCCGAAATGCGGATTTTATGTCTTTCTGTTTGTAGTTCATTACACGTTGGCCATTGGTGAACGGGCTTCAGGGAATGGACGTGCGTACGTCTAACAATAAGTGACGGATTAGCCAGACAAATGAAAACTGATCGCTCCAATGCGTTTTCCGATTTTCCTCGTGTGTTGATTTTTGGCAACGTTTGTTTCCTCGCGAAAAGTTAAAAAACAAAAGTTGCAGGGAAAAAGAAAAATGAAAATAAAAAAGAGGGTTTATGTGTTAAAAGTGAGAGAAATAAAGAATCAAAGAGTGTGAGCATATATGTGTGCGTGTGAATGCGTGCATTTATATGGAGAGAGAGAAAGATAATATAAAACTGATACTCATCCTCCTACCAACTCTCTTTTCTCTATCTAAACGCAGAATGTGCGTTTATTCGTATTGCTGATCAGAAGTGAAATCGTTACGCGTGAATGCATCAATGGTTTCATGTTAGATTGTTAGATCAATACAAAATACTAGAATGCTATTTTCTAAAAGATATTCAACTTACTATCTTTTCCGACCATATGACTTTTATCTGGAAAAATATAAATCCATTGAATTTTATCAGTCACGTTATTCCGCAAATTTTCTTTTAGCTTTAGTTGTAACTCAATAGTGAAACAAAGAAAAAGATAGAGAAAAAGATAGAGATAAAGTATATAAAGTCTGGCAATTAGTTTAACATACCTTTATTCATCATAGAGTATTATAATTGATAACCTGTATATATAAAAATAAATACCATTGAAAGAATGTTTCAAAGGATTGTTTCTAATTTCTCAAATGCTTGATTTAAATTTTCAAATATCGCTTGCGGCTCTTCCTCTGGTAATGCTAGGAATCAACCTGTTGTTAAATCTCTATCGACCATGACTATGTATGTGTATACTTATACGTATTTATGCATGTTTTATGGTATTAAACACAGGGTATTGCGAAGAATAAATGGTGCATTATATTAAAGTAGATGATTAGCCATGACAATTATTGATTTTTCTATTTCGATTTTATCTCTTCTTTATCATTATTATTCTTCAGATTATATTTCCTTTTATTTCGAGCACCAATGTTATAATTACTTTTTATTGATTTAAGTTGAATCGAGTTATATCAGATGAAAACGATTTATTAATTAGATCATACTAATCGATATATGTAAAGGTATACGTGTACCGAGCTATTAGAATAAATCTTACAATTTTAGTAACAGGAAGAAAATTTTCAGGAAGAAAAAATCATTTGTTGTTACAGAGCAAGACTTATACTTGCTATATATGTATATGTCTTCGTTTTCACTAACGTATTACATTTCACATTTAGCTTTTTGTGAAATTGAATTGATATAACTGTGATAGCAGAAGGAATATTCTCATAATTAATATACTAATACCGTCATATCCCTGCTTCGGGAGAAATTATCTTTCGTAATTTAATAGCAATACATCAATCGTGTCCGCAATTTCGTATTTGCTCGGGGCAAATGGTGTATCGCCATACATCGTGTTCGGAAAATCAATTTTCATCGATATTTCCTCTATCATCTACATGTACACACACACACACACACACACACACACACACACACACACACACACACACACACACACACACACACACACACACACACACACACATATGTGTTATAGATATATAAATGTGTATAGATCTATAACTAACCAACCAACCCGATCAAGGTGGATTGCTTTTGTCCAATCTTGTCATCGTGCGAGAAAGGTATCACCATAGTAATGTTGTACTCTCTTTATAGTACAAAACGCCCATTGCATACTTCAATGCGAATAGAAATACAAATGTGGATATTTATAGAGGAACTGGCATATTACGTTCACATGGATGGTCCTTGAAACGAGTGCTCGTTAGGTACTTCTACGAAGAAGCAACGTTCGAAGTTAACTGAAAGCTCGTTCGTTGTGCTATTGCAAACGGAGTGAGTCAGGTAACTTGTTGTACTATGCTAACTGCTGCTTCGTTAACCGATAAAGATATGTACAGAGAAAAGTTTTCTTAATGCACATTTCAGTCATATCTAAAGAAACATAAATAATTAATATAATACGAGAAAAAAAATAAATAATCAAAAAGAAAACAATAAAAAATAAAAAAAAATAACTCTTATTAAGGAACATGGATAAAAATTCGAGAGTAAAGTATAAGCTCATTGAACTCTGACTTTATTAGATAAATTGTCTGTTTGAAATGTTTATGAAACCTTCCGGTTTCACGTGTTACTTGTCCTATCTAGGTAGCATAATTAAATACGCCAGTGACGTTTTTAGTAGCTTTTTTATTGATCCTTTCTCCCGTGGGTCAACCAAACGTTTGACTGTTCATTTCTGTCTATCTTGATTATACGAGTAGGAGAAAAAAAAATAAAAAATAAAAAGAAGGAATTGGAAAAAAATAATCCATGGGGATTATTTGTGTATTTAGCTTAATTTTCGATACATTCGAAAGCCATCAAAATTGTTTGTATTCGTTATAGTGTTATAATTATTATCAAATGAATAAATAAATATGATCTTTTGATTAATCAGATAAACCAAATTGATTCTCCTTTGTTCGATCAAGTTTGATGATAATTTAAAACGAATTTATATATATATTACGTATATATTGTACATGAAGAACTACAAATATTGAGGTCGAAATATAATACTATAAATTAATCATTCTTGAAAGATATTACGGAGAATCTCGATTATCCGCGTTAATTGGGATACAAGAGAATAATAGCCTTTCTTTGGTTATCGGATCATTCGCCATTGTAGGTACTATTACTCTTCAGTTGATATATGATCCAGTAGAGATAAATTATTCATTATGTTAGCCACCGTTCGAATAAGAATTTTTCGATTCGTTTATAATCCAGTCTCAACCTTCGACAACCCTTTTCATGTGTACTCTCGGTAATTCGTGGAATATCGACTCTCTGGTATATTCTCTTCTATAATCCACTCGTTTGTAACACGATAAAAGCTATATAAACGGATTAACGAGGCTTATATTACACGAGAAGGATAAACGAAAGACGTGAAAATGCGTTCGATCGGAAAACGAGAAACCCTTTCGATATCGCGCTTCGATATGCTCTCTTACTCTTTCTTCAGGAAAAAGAATTCAAGCTGTTTTTTTCCTTTTCTTTACTTCCTTCTTCTTTTTTTTTCTCTTTTGGTTTTTTTTTTACAACAAGCTTTCCTTGAGAATCTAGTAAGAAAAAGTCGTTTGAGATTTCTTCTCCTTCAGTTTTTAAGTACCAAAAGGGAGAACGAGAAACAGAGAGAAAATCAAATCGTCTTAAGGGAGTTCAAAGTACGATAAGCTGAAAGATCGGAAGAAATTCTTAATTTTTCCTTTCTTTATATAATACTTATATTTCTAATTTCGATTCGAGCCCTTTCAATTCCTCATTATTTTTCGATATTCTTCCAATGATATGGATTATAAAATATATCAATCAATCAATCAATCAATTTAATTTAAAAAAAAAAAAAAGAACTATACCGATACGTGAATTAAAATTTGATTAAAAATATCATACTCATCTAATGATTCAGAATGGAAAAAAACAAAAGATGAAATTTTTGAAAAGTAAAGTAATTACATTATCAATGCGAGAAGTAAATTCAAAGTGAGAAGGTAGAGAGAACCACAAAGAGTTAATCAACCTTGTGAAACTCTAGAGAGACTTTATCTTCTTGAAAGAAAAGAAAACTTTTCATTTGCCATAGGAAAAAATAAAAGAGACAGACTAACCTAAGCTTCGATTACTACTTCTTGCATTCTCTATCCTTGATATATCTATAAGATAAAACTTTTTGTTTCTTTATTTCTTACTTAACAAATAAGAGGAAAAGAGAAAAAGAAACAGAGAGAGAGAGAGAGAGAGAGAGAGAGAGAAAGAGAGAAGTAGGTCCATACGTTACCTTTTTCATCAGTTTGGCAGTGACCCAAGATGGAGGCCGTTACGGCTAAGAACATTAGCAGTCCCATGTCGTTGAGAAACATTAGGCTCTTTCGTAGCTTCTTCTCTTCTTTTATCCAAGAGTTTTCTGGTATAATGTAAGATGAAAGAGTACAGAAAGAAAGAAAGAGAGAAAGAAAGAAAGAAAGAAAGAAAGAAAGAAAGGAAGGAAGGAGAAGAAAATTTTTTCTAAGGAATAGAGAAAACGGCTGGTTTTCTAAGGTAAATACGTGGGGTATAGGTATAGATAGGTATGTCCAAGTAGTAGCACTGGCTATCTAGAGCTAGCTTTTGCTAGAGTTAGCAGGCGGTGGCTGGCTCTTACTGGATATCGATTCCGCGTGACGTGGGTTACAAAACGCTGTTTACAGCTTCTTCTTCCTCTTTTCGCGTTCTTTTTCTTTCCCCTTGAACGTGGCACCATGAGCAAGTACGAAAGAAGGCTTAAGATTCGAGCGTACTTTTCTCATCCATTTCACTCTCGGCAGTGGCTTCGTCACAGGCGTCGTCACAGGCGGCTATTCGTGTCTGGTTGACACACACACATACACGAGAGCCTCTTTTCAAACTTTTTTCCTCTGTGAATGTGAGAATCTTTCTTTCAAAAAACAAAAAAAAAACAAAAAAAAATAGAAAATCTCAGTAACACAACCACGTTTGATTTTTGCACGAGAGAAACAAAGGAACGAGTTTTTCTACTTTTTATTTCTCCTCTCTATTTAATCGACCATATAACAAAAAAATCAAAGCAATCTCGAGAAATACGCGTGTTTTAGAAATATTTCGTTGGTAAATTGTAGTTGTTGTTGTTGTTGTTGTTTTATATTTATTGTTTTTATTTATTTTTTGTTTTTCGTACTTTATTTCTTTGTTCCTGCTCAAAGCACTATCCACATACTATCGTTATACTCGATCAATTCTTTCGACATGTTCTTGCTGTGAAGCTGCAAAAGTAATGATGCTTGGGATGTTTCTCGAGTTGCTGGAGATATCTGTGTCGGTGTTAGAGATACACTGTTGTTAAATGTGATGGTTGTTCCTCGTCGATGTTGTCATCGTCTCTCTCTCTGTCTCTCTCTCTTTCTCTTTTGGCGTCTATCGACGCTGGCATCGTTGGGAGCACACCTCTATATCCAACGGCGAGCTCGGTCGATTCTCTGCAAAGACCAACAACGGGACACGGCACGTTTTCGTTTTACCACGATCGTCAGGCCGACAGGAAAACGAGAAACAACACTACTACTTCGGATAACGATTCGAAACTCTTTCTCTCCCCCTCTTCCCCTATTTCTTTCTTTCCTTTTCTATCTAGTGTTATGTTACTTTTCTATTTTCCTACATTTATTGTCTTTGACGATAACAATTTTGTCATTTTAAAAGGATTACATTTTGATAGATTTTATTGACAAGTAAATCCAATCAGGACAAGCTTGCATATGAACGTAAAAATTATTTTCGAGAGGTTTCCATACATTCTCTCTCTCTCTCTCTCTCTCTCTCTCCTATTTTTTCTAACTATTTTTCTCTTTCTATTTTGCTTGGTATTACTTTTCTATCCTCCTACTTTTATTGTTTTCAGTCGAATTAAAAATGAAAATGTCGTCACTTTAAAAGGCATATTTATTGACAAGTAGTAGATCAAATCAAATACTAGACGAACTTGGAAAAGGCACGAGAACGTTCTTTCTCTCTTTCTCTTTCTAGAGCTTTTCAAATACAATTTTTTCGGTTTACTAGAAAGCTCGGGATACTTGTCCCTGATTAGCGGAGGAAAATGAAACTCTCTTGCGAGTCTTTTCGAGCTTAAGCTCCTACTCGGATTTACCCCCGTTTTTTCGTTGGATCTCATTTGCAACGAGCGACAAAAACCGACAAACAAAATGTTCTTTCTCTTTCTATCGTCCACCAAAGCGTATAACTTTCTACTTTGTGTGTGTCTGTTTTTTCTTCTTTCTCTTCTTGTTTCCCATCCTTCTCGTAACCTGATCACACGCCAAACGCAACTCGGTGCCAGGGAAAAAACACCAAGCTATATTTCTATTCGACGAACGAACCGAGCGCAAAACAAACCGGCAACCCTTTCTCCTTCCGACCGGATTTCCACTACTCTCTCCTTCTCTCTCTCTCTTTCTCTCTCTTCCTCCCTCATATAGATATATACTATGATCCATGCTCGAACAAATTCGCGAGCGTGAACCGGCTTGTTCCACTCCCGAGACTAAGTTACGTACGTGCCATGTTCAATAAATTTCCAGAGAATGAAATAAAATAGGAAACAAACAAAAAATGGGGTAAAAGTACTTCAATTGTATCCCATTGGTTATCGTTTTTATATTCTTTGTTAAATAATTTTCTTTCTTTTATTTTATTCAAATGCATATTATGATAAATTACATTAACGATTTTTTTCAATTTTCCTTTATTACGATTTAAAAATTACATTATATTACAAAGTAACTGGATAATTTAAATATATAGGATGAAAAGCTTTATAAAGAGTATTTCAGTATTTTTTAATTATAATATTTTTAAAACTTTGTATAAATTAATTAAATTACTTTATTATATAATAAATTATGTGATAAGAAAAGTTATGATTATAATCGTTTTTGTTTTTTTATTACTTTAGAGAAATTTAACTATAAAGTAACTGTATTTGTTTGAAAGTTTTCCAAAGAGATTATCGACATTTACTATTTATCATATTTTTTGAAGCACTTTTACAATAATTTAATTGTTTTGTTTGAAGAGATAACAAAAAATATATTCGTATTTGTTTTTGTCATGATTTTAGAGAATCTAAATCAAAAAGTAACTGTATCTTTTATTCAGAATGATCTACATGGATTATCGATTTCTAACAGTTATCCTTTAATAAATTTTTATAAAAAAATTATTTCTTTGTTTTCTTTTAAAATAAATTAGAAATTACGTTGAATTTCTCGTTTACTATGATTTCAAAAAAATTAAATTTAAAAATAATAAGATAAAAACTGTAATATATATATAAGAAAATATGGATTATATAAATTTATAAAAGATAGAAATAAAAATATATATCAAGAAATATGATTATCTTTAATACAAATATTTTATAGAGGCTTAAAACAAATTCTCTTGAGTCTTTCCAAGTTGTAATTTTGTAAAACAAACAAAAACGAAAATGTAAGTTCGGGTAATTTAAGAGATCGTAGTTGAAAGTAGTGGAACTTGATGAGTGTCGAGGTGACTAGAACGAGTTCGAGAAGATGAAGATGAAGAAGAAGACGAGAAACGTTTGAACTCAAACGATCGATGCCACACGGTACATTCGCAATGTTTCGTAGAAAACTCTTTCTCTCTAGATTTAAAATAAATAAAAAAGGAAAAAGTAACAAGTTATTTACTAATTTCATTTAAACTATATTTAAAAAAAAAATTATGAACGATATTAACTGAGAAAAAGAGATAAAATTGATAAAAAACAAACAATGTGTGTGAGATTACTAGAAAAAAAAAAAAAAAAATAGAACAGACAGAAATAGTGACCTAATCAAGCTGATCTTTCTTTTTTATTCTTACATCATGACTGTTAACGTTTAACAAAAGAAATTTTCTTTAAACTAAACGTACGAATGACGGACAATAATTTGGAAGAAAAATTGTTCATTGTAGACAATACTTAATCGTTTACCACGTTGTATAAGCATGTACCTATATTTGAATATCTTTCAAATAAGTATCCCTTAACGAAAAAAAGCGAGAGCAGAAAAAAATAAGAAGAATGAAAAATATAAAAGGGCTGATCCCCTTTCACACGGCGTTTTTCAAAACGTTCACGTTTTCCAGCTGCTAGGGAGAAACCGATCCGCTTCGGAAAGCGGATTCGAACATGCGAATGTTACTCACGTCCGTCGGAAATGCAAGTTCCCTTTATAAGGTATTCGGAGTCGGCCGTTTGGCGACACGAAGAAAAGCTTTTCGAAAAAGGGGAGGCTTTTCTTAAGGACTCGTAAGAAAGAAATAAAAAGAAAAAGTGAAGTATCTTATTGTAAAGATCGGGATTGGATAAGAAGAAGTTACCGGTTGGAAAAAGAAATGTCTTTGAAATTCTATTCATCCTTACTTTTTCCTTTCTCTATCTCATCATATTTTTCTTCACCTTTATCACGTTCTATAGTACTTTACGTTGGCGTTAGTCGTTGACGAGTACCTAAAAGCGTACGAGACGGCGTTAGTATCTCGAATCGCGTTGTACCGGCACGTAGGTGAGTGCAGATTTTCTTAGAGAAAAATCAGTTGAGAGAAAAAGAGAGAGAGAGAGAGAGAGAGAGAGAGAGAGAAACACAGGGATGTTTCGTTGATGAGAAAGGAAGCTCAAGAGTATAAGAGAAAGAAAACGTGGCCAAGAGGTTCAAAATTTGCATCCTCGTTTGGACCGTGGCCGTTCTCTCTATCTTTCTTTAGCTTCATCTCTATTTCTCTCATTTCATCTTTTTCTCTTCCTCTCTTTCTCTCTTACACTACCAAGCAGTGAGAAAGTCGAGGACCCGTGTAATGGCTCACGTAGGTGAACCTCTGCACGCGGTTGAAATTTAAACCACCAGCAGCACCACTAACACCATTACAACTACCACTACTAGTATACTGACAGACATCATCACGGGACATACACCAGCACAAGCACTATCACCTACCCTCTTTTATGATACCAGTTCGATAGAAAGAGAAATAGAGAGAGAGAGAGAGAGAGAGAGAGTGAGAGAGAGAGAGAGAGATAGGGAGAGAAAAAAATATATAGTACATGTAAGATAAGTGAAAGGAAGAAAAAGAGAGAGAACCCTTCAGTTTCATTTCACAATTGGGAGCTCGAACAAAACACGTTTCACCATATGTCTTAGTTTAGTAAAGAGAGAAACGAAGAGAGATAGACAGACTAGTGACTTTTCCTTGTCGATTTTATCTAAAAGAACTAAACTTGCACCTGGTACCTTAATGCACTAATACACGCTCGTTTCTTCTTATCTCTCGTTTGCTAGGAGAGCTAGAAAAAATTGATTGATTGATGGATGAACGCTTAGAGGGTTAGACAAAAATAGATAGATAGATAGATAGATAGACAAGAAATAGTGAGTGATAGAGAAAAAGAGAGATTGAATGAGGGAAATATATTTAAGAGAGATAGAAGAACCTCGAGGTTCGACCGGACGACCCTCGGTCTTCCTCTGCCGCACGACGACTGAATCTCTCAAGGGGTGGACCGGGGAGGCTGCGCGCAGGGCCGACCCCGCACCTTCCAGAACCCCTATCCACTCCTTCTCTTTCTAACTGACAGCCACCGGCCAGTGGTGGCGCCGCGACCAACTGCGTGTATGTTGAGATCCTACGCCGACGCCGATGACGCCGTCGATGACGACCACGACGACGACAACGACGACGACGACGACGACGACGACGACAACGACGACGACAACGACGACGACAACGACGCCGTTGCTACTGCTACTTCTCTAGACTTTGAGTGTCCAACTTGTATCATGTAGATTGTTTGACCCCGACAGTTGACCGGAGATATCGAATTCGGTTCTTCATTCTTTCGACACGTTATTTTCAAAGCTTTTCCTATCGAATTTTTTCCCTTTGTGATGCTTTTTTACAATTTATATTGTTTCTTTTTTACGTTCTTTTCTCGTTTTTTTTAAAATACATTTATTGTGTATGCATTATTATTTTTAATGAATATATACATTTTTTTGTTACATGAGACAGTAAATTATTTTAATATGCATGCTTTTGTAAACTTTGAATAGTATATTCAAGCTTTTTGATTCAGAATAACGTCAAGAGTATACTGTTTCAGTATGGACATCAAGTTGCAGAAAACTGTATATATATATATATATATATATATATATATATATATATGTGCTTTTTATATAATTTACTCTCTATTCCTAATAATTGTATTGTATATTTTAATATATGCACTAATGTGTTTACTAATTAATTTTTTATAATAATTGTAAAATTAAGATTTCTTATCTTAATATTTGGTTTTCAATAATTCGTACTTGCTATGCTCACTTTTTGCATTTTATCGTTCTTACAATTAGTCTTATTTTTTCGTATATTTAAAATTTTTATTTTAATTTGTACTTTGCATTTCTTAGCAATTCTTCTTTTTTGAACGAGAAAGAAATCCTTTTGAAAGATATGCAATGAAATAACTCTGTTATCTTCTCTCTCTTTATAAAACTGAAATCGTGATTCATAAAAGTAAGATATTATATAGAATATTTTTAATTTCATAATAACCGATTTATATATTATAATGTAAAATAAGTTTAAAATTAATGAACATATCCATTTGCATATTATATTGCTTCTTTTATCTTACCATTAACATTTTCATATTATATTACCTGTTTTTTATATTAATTTTTTTTTATTGGCTTATTTTATTCTTTTGCTAGATATATAATGAAATAACTTTCTTCTCCTCTCTGATTAAAAAAATTGAAATTGTGACTCGTAACAAGAATAATATATAACATATTTATTATAATGAATTTATATTCTAATCCTTGATTTATATCAAATTAATTCAATTTTCATGTTAAATTCCTTTAAATTGTTTTAAAATTGTTTCTTTAATTTTTCTAGCTACTGTTGATAATTTTAATGGGATTTTTATCCTTTTAAACGTATAGGTATTTAATAAAATAATTTAAAAAAAGGAAATCAAAGTTTCCTCACACCTATGTCTACAGAATTGGTTTGGCAGTCGTGTTAACTTTTTTCATTATTGCTAATCGATTTAAAATTGATTTTTTTGTAATGTTTCTTTTTGGTTTGTGATTGGAAGACGTAGATATTTAATAAAAAAAAAAAAACTTAACAAATTTAATTCTTTTCAATAAAATTACACATCATACTGAAAGTGTATGTGTTAATAAAAGTTTTTTCACAGCGCATAAACACATCCATACACACAAGAGAAACTTACTTGAGTTAGTATAGTTTTTCGTCTCGGTAATAGACGATATATACAATACAATATCTTTTATTTTCTTTTATTTTTACTGTTTGAGTTCAATCTAACTTTTTCTTTTTCTTTTTTATTGAAAATAACATATGCGATCCGTATATATAAACTGAATGATTTCGTAAACGTTCTCAAAAACACATTGTGCTATTAAGGGGTAACAACACTATAGATTCTGAAAAAAAAGTCTTTTTTTGGGAATTTTTTTTGCGATAACTAAATAAAGAATAGAATTTCTTTTTTGAGGGTTGATTAATCATGTATTGAACTATGTAAACAATTTTTTTAAATTGATTTTAGATAGAAAATCGCGTCTGTATTCGTGACTGCAAAAAACCCTGTTTTTTTTTTTGCTAAAACGAGCGGACTCATATCTGGACAACTGTAAGGCCTAGAATAAAAACCAAAAGAAATTCTTAATCTATGTACTATTATCTTGAGAAGTACATACGGATTTTTCCCTAAATCAAATTTTGTGAAAATAGCGTAACTTTAGAACTGTAGAAAATACAACTATCTAACTATCTTCAAAATTTCAAGTCAATCGGTTAAATGATGCTCGAGTTCTGAATCTGCTCAGATTTCAAAATTTTCGAGTACAAGTTTCGAGAAAAACGCGTTTAAAGTGTTGTTATCATTATTCGAGGCGCTTTGAGGCGCTTTGTAAAAATAAGATTTCGCCATGTTAAAATTTTTTTTTGCTTCGGGACCATGTGCATATTGTTTTTATATGTATAAAGTACACTTTAAGCTTAAAAAAAAAATTGATTTTTGAAAATTCTATAGTGGTGCTATCCCTTATTGTGTACTGAATTGTCCCATCATATTTTAAACGTTTTGTTGATTAATTGTATTAAACCGTCTCAATGATATTTTATTCATTGTTATAATGACAAAAGCATTGCTTTCAATAAATGATATCAATGTGATATATGTACTTCAAATTAATAGTAATTCTTTCATCAATGCAAATTCATCGTCTCATATACACAGGATATGTTGAAATAATAATATTAACTATACGTTTACTATAAATTATAAGATATGAAAAATGTAAAAGGAAAGTATCACGCTTGCATTTTATCTTCACGATTCACTTTATTTCAAAGAGAATTTGTAAAGGCAACGATGAGTTTTCAAATATTTCACATCTAACATGTGCTCAGCTAGAAAATTGTTTTTAACTTCTATAAAAGAATTTATTTATATCTTTTAAATATTTATAATAAATTGTCTTTGTTTTTTTTTTATTTACTTTTGTGACTTTTTTTTATTTTGTAATTGTTTTGTATAAACACATTCTATGTATATATAGGGTGATTCTTGGAACGGAGGCGGGTAATAACTTTTTTTTAGGTAACAATAGAAAAAAATCATAAAGGAAAAAGTTATATTGCATAAATACATTACTGATATAAAACTTATAATATCTCGTAAACTATTGACATTTCGATGACCTTCACTTAATACTTTTTAACGCAGAATAAAAAAAGGAATCCAATAGTATAAAAAAAAAAATAAAGTTCCATTTAAAAAAAAGTGCAACTGCATCTAGCGGATGCATCGATGCATTTTCAAAAAAAGTAGGATCATAAAAAGTTGACATTTGTTGTGCTATATAACTTTTTCCTTTATGATTTTTTTCTATAGTTACTTAACAAAAAGTTATTTCCCGCCTCTGTTTTAAGAATCACCCTGTATAAAACTTTTCATCCGGAAGGAAATGCAATAAAATAACTTCCTTTCATTATAAAGAAAATGATTTTGTTAATGATATCATTGGCAGAGAATACTTAATGGAGTAAACGTATAAATTTCTTTCGTTTATTCAGAATGTTTGATTTCCGGATTGCGTAGATTCGTTTCGTTCAGTTGGAAAATGTTCGTACCCTTTTGCAACCCTCTTCGTTACCGGCACCGGATGGCGATTTAATAAAGAAGCTATGTCTGTAATTTAATAAAAGATTTTGAGAATTAATTCGTCCAGGCGCTTGAATAACGTTACGATTGAATTTCCCTGTCCAGCCGTTTATCCAATGGAATTTCACATTCTGGAATATCGTCAGTATAATGGTATTTGTATATACATATATATATACCGGTAATATTTTCGTATTTTCAATATATAATTTCTCATGGAAAATCTCTAGCACGCTTTCGTGTTTTCGAATGGAGAAATCCAAACCGGCTTAAGTTTTATTCTCTTATAATAATCCTTGTACGAAATAATGGATGAAATCTGTGTATATTTATATAATAAAAACTTTACCGAAGAAGGATCTAATTTAAAAACGAAAATTTTCCCATGTTCTAACAGAGGAATTGTTAGAAATTTGATTGTTCGAATTTGATAATATAAAAATGTGAAAAAAAAAAAAAAAAATCTTCATACTTTTCTATTCTAAAATATTAAAAAAATTATTGCAAACATTGTTCTATGTTTGATTTTAATGGAATCGTTAGGCATTTGTTTATTTTAAATTTATGAAAAAAGAAAGTGAAAAAAACAAAAGAGAAAGTTTATATTTTATTATTAAAATATTTGAATGATACTCAAGATGATTTGAAGAAAAAAATAAACGAGAATTTTTAATTAAAAGTTTTTCAGAACTTACCTTAAAACTTCTTTTGAGTATCTTGGATTGCAATATTTACAATTTTTTATATTTCTTAAGGGACTTCTATTAAATACAGTTTCAATTCATATTATAAATCTTTGTTACCATTGTTATTACTTATTTTATTTAATTGTGCTCTTGATTATTGATTGATCATTAGTCATAAATCCTTCTTGATCAGAACAATTGATCTGCAAGACAATTGTTCTACAGTACTAATCATTTCAAAGACGAATGAATTGTGAGCCATAATTAATTATATGTTTGAACTATAATTACTAATATATCGAAAATATAATCAGTGATATTGTTTAAACCATAATCATGATTATTGATTGATCATTAGCCATAAATCCTTCTTGATCAGAACAATTGATCTACAAGACAATTGTTCTACAGTACTAATCATTTCAAAGATGAATGAATTGTGAGCCATAATTAATTATATGTTTAAACTATAATTACTAATATATTGAAAATATAATCAGTGATATTTTTTAAACCATAATCATTGATATATTTCAATCGTAATCACTAATATAATTAAATCATAACTATTGATATGCAAAAACTGTAATTATAGATACATTTGAAAAATAATCACTGAATAAATGAGATATTCATTTTCTCTCTTTTTATTTCTTTTATTTTTTCTACTACCAAGAGTAAAAGATATCGCGAACAAGCATCTATTATTATCCTATTTCCCCGAACGATCGTCGCGACAGCTGGCATGAGTTTTACTTTTGTATCCATGGGGCGTACGCGTCTTCGTATTCGGTGAAGTAGGAACTTGCCAGAGAATAAGAGGGCGGAGACGGTGCTTGTTAAAAACTTATCCAGAGCGATCTTTTTCTACGCTATAGAAAGTTCCGAACGTTCGAATAGCTTACCGAACATCAACGTGAACTGGCATTCTATTTATGGAACAAATAGAGGGAAATTATAGAATTTGCTTGGGGAAGTTCAAAAAAAGGAGAAGGCCAAACACTCGAGGTCACGATGACGATTCTCACGTAAAATACGATTCGAATTGTATAATGAGATCAAATAATACATTTTATAATCAAATTTTTTCTAAATAAAAACTAAGATCTTTCTTTTTACTACGACAAAGGTATACAAGATATTATTACGAAAATTGATAATCTACAATTCTAATTTTGATAAATATTTTTTAAATTAAATTTTAGATTAAATTTGAAATTAAATTAAGCTGATAATTCTTCTTCAGATAAAGAAACAAAATATATATGTATATAACCTGAAAATATTTTATCAAATGCACGGCTAACAGGGTACACGAGGAGGTAGGTAGTTTTTGAATTACGAAAAGAGAGAGACAGAGAGAAATAGAGAGAGAGAGAGAGAGAGAGAGAGAGAAAGAGGATAGAGCTATTTCCGTTTTCAAGAGTGGTTATCTCCGTGAATAACGTATATGAAGTAGTTTGAAGCAAATTGTTTGTGACATAATTTCCAGGAAGGAAGAAGGGTTGAGAGATAGACATTAACACTTTTAAAAAAGGCTATTAAATAAAACCCACGTTGGTCTTAAGATTTTTCATAACGATCTAAGATTCTCAAAGAATATGTATACTTCATGATTAATATTTATTTAATCTTTTATCTCGAATGAAATAGAAGTAAAGAGGCCCTCGAGTAAATCTTAATATTCTTCAAGCTTCAAAGATGGTTCCTTCTTACTTAACTCACGAATTTAAATGAAAAACCATGCTACTACTACATTTCTTTTTTTCTCTCTCTCTCTCATTCTCTCGTTCATTCATAAGCCACTTGAAAACGTAGATACTCGAGCTTATAATCACTTGCCATTTGAAGGTAGAAATTAACGAAGTGTGACTCGTTGTAGGAAAAGAAAAAAAAAGAAAGAGAAAGAAAAAGAGAGAGAGAGAGGGAGGGAGAGAGAGGGAGGGAGGGAGAGAGAGAGAGAGAGAGAGGAAGTTACTGACAGGACATATGAAATGAAGTTAAGAGTAAATATTTGTTCGTCTCTCGGTGGTAGAAAATCGAAACTGCGTTTGAATTCGTCGTTGAAGTAAGCAACGAGAGGTCAAACTGAGAGTAGAATTATGTCGTGTATACGAGGAGACATCGCAAACGAAGTTAGAGTAGTTGGTTTGAGTCATTCTAAAACGAGTCAAAGTCAATATCTATTTTATTTTTCGTTTTTTTACCCCTGTTTTTCACAAAAGTCGAGTTAAAGTCATTTTTACGTTTTTACGAAAAGAGTCCTTCGAAGTGTTATTCGAAACGTTCGCCGTACGTTCTTATTTCATTGGAAAGCTTTACGTGACAACTCGTTTTAGTTGCAGTAGGGGTTTTTCTTGCTGAAAACCAACTCGTTCGCAGTTGGCCTGTTCGCGAAAAGGTGAAGGGCCGAGGAACGTTCATGTGGAACATGATATTTTTCCTTCTCCACCCATCTTTCTCTTTCTACTTTGCCCCTTTGAAATTTATTTTCTCGTGGGAGGCGTTTTAGGAAGATAAGTAATGGCAAGACAACATGGTGGTTCAGTCGGTAGCGCCACTCTCAAACGCAAAATATTTTAATATTTGCATGTGAATAGAGATCGAATGAATATTTCTTTAATTATTTATTAAATATATCTACGTGCTTATTCATTTCATTTAAATAGAGTATAATCTGATTTATGATGGATTCATTAATCTAAATATGTTGCTCTTTCCAAGTCATTCGAGATCAATTATCGTATCTAAAATTAACTTGCATTGAACTTTCAGAAATTGTACTTTATTTAATGTATTCGAAAGGATGAACTTGGATGTCAATAAAGTGATTTATTCTATTAGGTGGAATTATCAAAACCGAGCTTTAAAAAAAAAACTATATTATCACTACATGTATCTCGTATAAATATTTCAATTTCAATGTCTTACGTCGCATAATAAATTTGTAGTATAACTTTGGCTGATGCATGGTGTAACATTAAGAAGGAGATTCTATCACTATCACGAACTTTACGATTACTCAATCGTCGAGTGATCGAAGAAATAGTTTCAGGATAGTTTTCTTACAAATTGAATTGAAGTCTGATACTTTAGAACATATAAATTTAATTTTGGAAGTTAAAGGTTACTTCAAAAACATTTCACATAATGCATGACTGAATGCAGTTTAAATATCAGTTAGAATATGCGTATTCATAAAATTTCTATTTATATGCAAAGAGATACATTGATCTTAAGATACAAGTTAATTAGATATTTTTTACTATTTTTGATGAGTACTATAAACCTTTCAGATATCGAACCCTTTTTTTCTATCTAAAATATTATTTAAAAAGACTTTTTTCTCTCTTCTTTTCCCTTCAATACCTTTTTCTATTTATAGTGAGAAAGAAGAGAAAAAAGAAAAAAAAGAGGGAAAAGAAAAAGTAGAAGAAGGGGGTTTCGTTTTCGCCCTCTATCTCATCTACTCGTGGTAAACATTTTTGACCGCGGCCCTCCGATCCAGACAGAGGGTGTACGTCGACCTCTTCGCAAGAAGAAAGGAGGAGTTTATAAATATTTCGCAGTTTTGACTCGTCCCCTTCTCTCTTTTTCGTCTGGTCTCGCATCTCTTCCTGATACACGCTGGAAAGTAATGTCTGAAGAAAAAGAAGAAGAAGAAGAAGAAGGCCTTCTACTCTCTAGAGAACGTTCTCAACTGAATATGTTAAAAAGTACTTGTCCAAAGGAACGATTCACTTACATTTGACGAATATACATTCCTTCCATTTCTTTTATCGATTTTTTTAACAGATCAATGACATTTCTCTTTAGTTTTGTCAGTATTTTTTTCTTCAATGTATGAAAAGTGTTTGGTATCTCCATGTTTTTTTTTTGCTAATTTTAATCTTCTTAATAGAATAGAAGAACATTTTTTCACACATTTATTTTATATGAGAAAATAAAAAACGAAATATTGTAGATTTATGAGTTTAATAGTTTTTATTAATTAAATATTTTAAAGCAATTGATTTAAGTAAGTTCTTTTTTTATCTTTTTAAATTTTGGAAAAAATGGTTCATTCTTTCGATATTGAAAGAATAGTTTTATTTCGTTTATGCATAAAGGTATAATGCAACATGGCTTCTAAGTTACTTACAAAGTAAGTAACTTACAAAAGAGGTAGAATAAAGAAAAAATTACAAAACTAAATCGTGAAGTTTTAACAAAGTTTCTTTATTATCGAACTATTTTTTTAATATTTCCTATAAATTGAAAGGAGCCGCGATGGGAAACTAGACATTTTGTTTGATGCAATTTTTAATTAATTATCTGTATCTTATCTTATCTGTATCTTATTTAAACATAAATCAAAACGACTGACTAGTTCACAACTTTAACTCAATATATCTATTGTACATAAATTGTTGTACGAGTAAATATCAAAAGAGCTTATAATGCGAAATTTCAAAATCGACTAAACAACGCGTATCATCTTACTAGCATCACTTAAAGGTTGCAAGTATAATGTTGATTCGTAGTATCCTCTTCTCTGCGTTTCTGTTTTGAGGATGAAACATGAGACAGAGAGAGAGAGAGAGAGAGAGAGAGAGAGAGAGTATGAGTAACGAACGATTTCGAAACTAGTAGCCGTCTGACGTTCACTTGACGTCCGAAAACGAGGACGGAAGTCGAGAACTAAACTAGACAGCGAGAGCAAACTGTTTCGGGGCACGTTAATCCAGAGGTTAGTTTTGCCCGTTCGTAGCCACATCCGGAAGCACGAGTAAGGTTCTATACGTGCGATTGCAGCATTACGTGACTCGCTGGCGATTTGACGATACGATACACGAATAAATGCCATTTTCGATGCCAGATCGTTTCTACATTGATCACGAACATTTGTATATAGTGCATATATGTATAGATGTACACGTTTATATACCCCCTCCCTACTACCTTATATATGTATTGGGTTGCCTGGAAAGTTGATGCCAATTTTTTCAAAAATCATTTCATATGAACCTTAAATGTTAAGTCTATTTTTTTATTTTTTTTATACATATTTCATCTTCCAAAAAAAGATTTTATTATATATTTTATATTTTATTTATAAAAGTTTTCTTCTAAAAGAATACATAGCTTTTCAATGAATTTAATATCATATTATATAGTTCGTATATAGATTTATATACTTATATATATACACACACACATAGATAAATGAAAGAGACATATATACATATATAGAAACGCTCTTTTATAAAGAAAAAGAGAAAGAAATAAAGGGATAGAAGGGGAGAGAGAAAGAGATAGAAAGAAAGAGAAACACAGAGGAAGCTCATCCTGATAGAGAATAATATCGATGAAACGAAAGCTGTTTGTTCGTTCCAAGTCCGGGTACCACTAGAATGATATTTTCAAAGGAATACGTTTGACATCAACGGTAGATCGAGAAGGGAGTTCAAAGGTATTGGAGAATCCGCGCGGACGACGTTTTTTAGATCTATATCACTTTGACGTCTCGAAGAAATAAGGAAAAGTCACGAGGTCATAGTATGCGAAAACGATCACTTTTTTTTAAGAAACCACATTCTTCATGTTTTTCGTATTCATAAATACAGTTACTCGCGAAAATATTACAATACTTATCGTGAAATATTTGATTAATAATAATAAGTATTAGGTTGTCAAATATGAAATGCAGCAAAGTTCATGTTATTTATTTCAATTGCACATAACCTCATTTAGACGCTGTATTTTGGCAAAATTTGTTTTTCGTGTGAAAGGTACATTCTTTTCCTCTTTTTAACGTATATTTCAGTTTGAAAAAATTTGCAATTTTTTTTTGTATAAGTGATTAAGTGAGATCATGGAAATCAACGAAATTCGTGTGTTGATGAAGTATGAGTTCCACCGTGGAGCCACAACACAGTAGGCAATCGCCAATATCAATAGTGTGTTCGGCATTCAAGTGGCTACAAACGCGACTGTAGCCCGTTGGTTTAAGAAATTTCGTTCAGGAGATTTCTACCTGTCTAATGAACCGCGTGGTCGACCCAAGACTCAGGTGGATAATGACGTCCTGAAAGCCACTGTGGAAGTGAATTCCAGCCAAAGTGCCGTGAATTTTCATTTATGTTCAATCTATCAAAGCAAACAATCTTGACTCATTTGGCACAAATCGGTAAAGTGAAAAAGCTGGACAAGTGGATACCGCATGAATTGACTAATGCACAGAAGGAACGAAGACTCGACGCATGTTTTTTTCTTCTTTCTCGCAACAAAGCCGAACCATTTCTCAATCAAATTGTTACGTGCGATGAAAAATGGATTATATACGATAATCGTAAGCGTTCATCGTAATGGTTGAACAAAGATGAACCACCAAAATACTCTCCGAAACGAGACATCCACCAGAAGAAGCTGATGGTCACTGTTTGGTGGTCTAGCTCAGGTGTCATCCACCACAGCTTTATGGAACCTGGCCAATTGATCACAGCGGATGTCTACTGTTATCAACTAGACAAAATGATGAGAAATCTTGCGATTAAACAGCCAAAATGAGTTAATCGGATGACTCCAATTCTCCTGCACGACAACGCTCAACCACATGCCGCACGAATGACCGTGTCAAAGCTATAGGAGTTGAAGTTGGAAACTCTCTGTCACCCACCGTATTCGCCAGACCTTGCCCCTACTTACTATCATTTCTTTCAATTCCGCACAGGCTGTCAAAATGACGTTTCAAGAGTTCATCGACTCCCGTGATCCAGGCTTCTACAGCAAAGGAATAAATGAGCTATCTCTAAAATGGCTGACTAAAGTGTATCGATAATACGGGTGCATACTTTGATTAAAAATAAAAAGTTTTTATTGGAAAAAAATCGAATTCAATAATGTGCATTTTTTGCTCCATTTCATACTTGACAACCTAATATATTGTGCAATACTTATAGAAATATTATCTTATACTGTAGATAGGTATGAAAATAATATGAATTCTATATATGCGAATATAAAAAAGAAAAATTCAACATATTTTAAAATGCATTAGATACATACATGAGATTTGTTGGGCAGACTCGCATAAAATTTATTATTTAAACGTAATTAAGGAATTCACGATAAGTATACTAATATTGCTCGCCACGCCAAGATATCTCTCGACAAAGCTGCAAATGTCAAGTCGTAAAGAAATATATTTTTACGTTTCTGTTCTCCGTTATCGTAGTCACAGGGGATGTGGGGTGAGAGTGAAGGGTGAATGGGTGGGAGAAAGGGGTAAGAGTAGGGTGCTGGCGGTGGCATAAAACTCTTTTACGTGCCGCGTGACCGAGTTGTTTGTGCACTTGGAAAATATGCAAATTAAAATCATTCGTAGTATCTTTCATTGCGCACTAGTCCGCGAAATATGACCTTTGACCTCGCCGCCGGTAATATGTGGACCATAGTTCTCCTCCAATATGAAATAAGATCCCATCGAGTTATCGATACTTTAATGTTCAGCAAAACTTCCGAGTAGATTTCAGTCCACTTACCGAGTAATGCATAAATAATGCTCAAAAATATACAAGACAATTCTATATTTTATTTAGTGACAATGATTATTTTGTTATATATTAACTGTTAAAATTTAACTTAATAATAAGTAATTAAAAAAAGCTATATTATATAATATATATGTATATTATATACTATAGTAACATTTTATTGTTAAATATAAAACACTTCTGAGAGAGAGAGAAAGAGAGAGAGAAAGAGAGAGAGAGAGAGAACGTGGAAATAATTATTTCAACCTGTGCCGATAGTAATAATATAACAGTGGACCGAATAAAATATTTTTTAAAATTTAATTTATAATTTATTTTATAATGTAAATAATTTTTATGTAAAATAAATAAAAAAATGTATATTATTTATTTTATGACTTACAAGTATTCCATGTTTACAATTACCGGAACATATATGTCTATATATATATATTGATTGGCTAGTGAGAATTATGATTTGCTTAGAGATCCAATTTGTGCAATTCTGAGGCTTGGAGCGAGCTAAATTGATTAGGACGTACTGCAGACTTGATTTAGAGTAGGAATCCGATTATCTCGGCACTAATTAGACAGGTGGTGTCAGACAGATCGAAAGCAAGAGAAGCTATAAACGAGAGATTCGATTGTTAAGAATGTTGAACGAAGAAATCAACGTATTATACTATAATTATTATGTCAAGTTGTAAAAATAGAATCAATAACTCGATAAAATATCACATATTTCTACTTCGTATTTCCTAGCTAAAGAAACACGTTTCAAAAAGAAGGACAGTTGAAAAATAAAACTATTCCTAGGTCTATAGTTTTAAACACACGCTCCAAGAGTAATGAATTTCAATATACAGGTATCTCTCCAACAGCACGGTTTCTCCTAACTCGGTTTCGCTAAAATACGATTCATAATTGCGGGAACCCTCCTACAAGACGGTATCCTATAAAACTGTTTTCTTTTTCAAAAAACCTTTTTACAACACTTTACTTCTACAGCCGCGGCGAGGCTTACCGTCTTAAAGATACATTGTTGCGGAAAGTATTTCTTTTCATCTCCATGGCTTGAAAACAAAAATGTCTCACGCTGTTGTGAACTGAAAACATCAACGTTAAATGCGTGCTGGAAGAGGATATGGCTCTCTTCAGTTAAAATAGAAAACTTGCGTGAATCGTCTAAAAATGAAATTGGTTGCATATCAGAACTTGCTAAATCAATCGGAGGCGAAGGTTTTGTGGAAATGGCTATTGTGGACGTTCAAGGTTTATTAGTGGAAGAAGAAGTTGACGAAGCGAATTTGATGGAAATGGTATTCGAAACTGTAAATCAAATTGATCTTGAGAACACTCAGGAGGATTGTGCAATGAATAAGTTAACATTATAAAAATTAAAAGAAATCCTAAGCTTAGCTGAAAATTTCGAGTTATTTGTCTTGGATGCAGACCCTTCCGCAGAAAGAAGCCTAAAATTCAAAAGAGAGCACCAAAACTGTCTAGCTCCATACCGAGAAATTTACAATAACCTAGTAAGAAACAACAAGCAAAGTAAGATTACTGATTTTTTAAAGAGGGAAGAAGATGCAAGAAGTTTAAGTGAAGACGTGACGCAAGAAAAAACGTTCTCGGTTGATTAAACTGAGCAGTGACGATGAAGAAATTTATTAAATTAAAGTTGCATTAAATTAAAATAATATTTTTTGTTTTATATTGTTCATACATTTATATTTTTAATAAAAATTAAGTTGTTTATTTAAAAAAATAAAATACTTTTTGTTGTTTCTTTATTATTCCTATATTTATATTTTTAATAAAAATTAAGTTGGTCATTTAAAAAAAAAGAAATATTTGTTTTTAAAAAGTTTTCGGAACGCAACTCCCCTTTTTGCATTGGCTCTGGGTCTCAAACAACACGGTTTCAAATAACACGGCATTTTCTAGGAACTTATCTACCGTGTTGTTGGAGGGAGACCTGTACTACAAGAACAAAATGATAAATTACTACAGAAACACAAAACATATTCCACAAACTAAATTTCATACCAGTTGCCGAAGGAATGAACAGAAGTCACGTATTCTTGTTTATCGATAATTCGAGATAATCCTCGTGAATAGAGAAGCAGAAGCTTCGATAAAACGAAGCTTGGTTAATTACGTTCAAGATAATCGAGTTTCCCATGTAACTTAATATATCTTACTTATCTTACTTAAAATAAGATAAGATTAGCTTCATCGAAAAAAAAGTAAAGAAAATTGGAAAAGTTACACCTTATGATATGATGATGTTGTAAAAGAAAATAGAATATAAGATATTCTGCGATAGAAGAGTTTCTCAATTTGCTATTGAAGAAAATCCATCGAAGATCCCCTGAAGAATTCATTCCATAACTTTATCACTAAAACTAACACAACAGTTATTTTGACTGGTTGGTTTTTGACTTGATATGGTATCAAGAATATTTTAATACCAAATATTCTTTATTATTGTACTTATTGTTATTATTACAATTGTTATTATATAGTTTTTAAGATTTCAGAACATGAAGTTCTTTTTGCAAAATAATAATAAGTCAATAAATATAAAAATGTTCTACTTTTACGTCTTTTTTAAAGACCAGTCATTATGACTGGTTTTGGTAGAGATAGCTACGTCTCAACTGCCGGTAGTTCTAGTGTTAAAAAAGGATAAAAATTTGTCGGCATATCTGTGTTTCATAAAAAAGAATAAAACAAAAAAGAATCTATTATATACTAAATGATTTCAAATTATATAAAAACAATGTAAATAAAACAGAATGCTTACAATGAATTTCAGTAGGATGAAGCTCAGTGACACCATGATGATGCATCTCGCGTGAATTTAAAAACGTGGTAGAAACGAAAATAAGAAACTAAAGACGAGTTTCTTATCACAAAACAGCAGTTTAATTACAGGGCCAACAACACTGACTTTAATTCGCGCGTATGATTTTAATTTATTATTCGCTTTGAAAGACTGCTTTGCACGCAGTCATTGCAAGTACAAAAGAATATAAACTTTATTTTAAATCTTTATTGATACACTAACTCTAATACGCATACAATCTGTGTGACTGTTTAAAAATAAAAATACAACTTTTCTCGAAAAAACTCTAATACAATTACTGCTTTGGTCGTAGTTAATTTAATATATAAATTTATTATACAAATAGTTCACGAAACGCGATCGAATTGAAATCAACGAACGAACGTGTTTCTAATCCATGATTTTAATTAAATTTTAACGATACAACATTCCTGTACATTGCTTCGCGCACGATTGTAATTAATATCTGAAACAGAAATAAAAAACAATACTATTAATATCATTACTATCACTAAAAACCATTACAATTTTTGTGAAATTATTTAATACAAAAATATACTCACTTCTAATCTTTATCGATGAATACACGATACGTCTCCTACCCTTAGGATGACGATGAGTACACTTTTAAACCGAATAAAAGAAACTTACGGAGTTTCTTTATTAAAAAAAAACGAAATTTTTATATACGGCGTACAACATTGACTCTACTCACTGATTCTTTTGTATTTTATTTTAACGATTCAACACACGATCACATCATTGCCTAAGCGCTCAATTGCAATGGTGCTCTGAAAAAAAAAAAAAGAACAATTAATATCATCATTATGATAAAAAACCATTGAAATTATTATAGAAATGTTTGATAGGAAAATATACTAACTTTTAATATTCACTGATGACTACAGGATGGGTATCCTACCCTTAGGATGACGATGTATAAAATAAAATTAAATAAAAAGTCTAAAAATCTGAAACATACTAAAGATTATATTACCATATTTCCTGTAAATCATTTCTGAAGTCAGGGCACACATTAAAACCATTAAATATTTTATCAAAAATATTAATATGAAGGTGTGAACGTTACAAAATATCTTTTAATTACCTGATCTTAACGGGATGACTGAGGCTCCGCTATGATCTCCGCTACTGACGCCAAGACACTAAAGAACATGGACGGCGGATTAATTGTGATTTGCTAATTAATTTTAAATTCTAATAAACTTTAATCATTAGACAGGAAAATGGTATCTTCGAAGCTATCACTGGTCAGGAGCGATAGAATAATAAAATTGAAATGAAAATAATGCGAAAATAGGAGATAATATATACAATAAACTCTCTTATTATTTCCATTTTAAACATCCACAACATTCAAACATTTATACTATAAACAACATTGAATAAAAGTATTTTCATAAAGGGCAATGTCCCAGTCTAAAGGGGAATCTCGAGAAGGAAGGTACATAGATCATATTTTCTGAATTTTTAGGCAACAATAGGCTTTCACATCGACTAATTAACAATTATTGAATTATTCTAATATAGTTTAATAAAATTTCAGATTGTTTAGTATATCTGGCATATATAAAAATACTACAGAAAGAGTGAGAGAGAAGTAGTGAGAGTGAGAGAGAGAGAGAGAGAGAGAGAGAGAGAGAGAGGAAAAATAAGAAAACAATACACTCGACATACAGGCTATTATAAATGTGTATTTATATTTCCAGGTGTTTCTCGAATGGACGACGAAACATAAACAGCTGATATCATAGGTATAATAGCCGAGTGTTCGACACTCCCAAAGTCTCTACCAAGGTTACATAGTAACGTACCCCCTATTCGCCTTCTATCCTTCAACGAGACAACATCAACGAAAATGAGGCGTATTAAATTATTTAATAATTTTATTTCTAACATTATTGTTTTAATTTTAATACTTTAAAAAGTTTTTCATTGCATAGAATGGTATAAAAACTGGTTTATTTTTGATGTTACTCTTTATTGAGTTTGCTGATACAATTACTGTTTTATTTAGACAACTTTAAAGATTTTTAATTAATATTTTTACTAACATTCCATACTTGGTATGTAATATTGCAAGCAAATAGTTGCATACTTTGATCAATTTCACAAATATTTAATAACTTTTAATTATGTCAACTCTCATAGATTATTAAATTATTTCTTTCTATTTACCATTGAATATTTTATCAAAAATATTCAATGGTTTT
>NW_015149051.1:444725-471379 GCF_001465965.1 Polistes dominula | reverse complement strand
TGTAATATAGTCTTTAGTATGTTTCAGCTTTTCAGACTTTTTATTCAATTTTATTTTATACATCGTCATCCTAAGGGTAGGATACCCATCCTGCAGTCATCAACGAAGACTAAAAGTAAGTATTTTTTACTATCAAACATTTCTATGATAATTTCAATTGATTTTTATTACAACAATGATATTAATTGTTCTTTTTCTTTTTTTGTTTTAGAAAATCATTGCAATCGAGCGCGTAGGCAATGAGCGCGTAGGTTCTCGTGTGTTGCATCGTGTTAAAATAAAATATAAAAAAGTCGACAAGTAGATTCAGAGTTGATCGTCGCATGTTAAATTTTCGTTTGCTCGGTTAAGAAACTCGCAAGTTTCTTTTATTCAGTTGAAACGTGTGCTCATCATTATCGTAAGGGTAGGAGACCCATCGTGCATTCATCAATGAAGAAAAAACGTAAGTCAATTTTTATATTAAACATTTTCTCAATAATTATAGTAATTTTTATATGACAACAATTTATATAATATTGTTTTTATTTGTATTTCAGATCATCGTTAGAATATATATATTCACATTTTATTAATTAAATTCGTTTAGAAATTCGTTTAACACTAGATTTGTTCACTATTGTTTTATTCACTATTTTTTTTTTAATTTACAAACATTGTTTGAATGAAAAAGTGCGTAGAAGAGAGGAATTAATATTTACTTATATTTCATTACAGCGTTTAAAATTAACATATATTTAAAAAATAATAATATTTTCATTTTATATATATGTAGAAAAAAAGTTTGAAATGAATCAAATTTTCTCAGTCCGTAAATCTAGTGTTAATTAAATTAACTGCATGTAATGCAGTTTTATAGTCATTTTTTGTGCATTGTCATCGTCATCCTAAGGGTAGGAGACCCATTGTGCATTCATCGTGCATTCATCAAAGTGAGTATATTTATGTATTAAATAATTACACAAAAATTTTAATGGTTTTTTGTAATAGTAATGATATTAATAGTATTGTTTTTTATTTCTGTTTCAGATTGCAATCGTGCGCGAAGCAATATGTACAATATTTATGGTGGTATCATCAAACTGCGCGCAATGCAGTCTTTGAATTAGTTGTAGAATCAGTGATCAGGCGAGTAATAATTTAAAATCAAACGTGAATTAGAGTCATTGTTGTTCGTTGTATAATAAAATATCGGTTTCGCGATAAGAAACTCATCTATAGTTTCTTATTTTCGTTTATACCACGTTATTAGATTCACGCGAAGTGTGCATCATCGTGATGCCATTGAGCTTCGTCCCATTGGAATGCATTGTAAGCGTTCATTTTTATTTACATTTTATTCGATTTTATTTTATATGACTTTTGATAATATTCTAAATAACATCGTTTTGTTCTATTTTATTTTACAGATATAACCATGGATTCTCTTCCCTTCAAAGATGTTGGATGAATTCTTCGATGGGTCTTTGATAGATCTTTGATGGATCTTCTTCAATGGCAAATTGAGTATCGTATTCCATCGTCAGACTACAATACTTGCTGCTAAGTAGGAGTGTTTTTGAGCCATCGCAGAACTTCTTAAACCGTAAGTTCTTATTTAAAGTCCCTCCAGTGCTCAATCATGCCGAGAATGAAAGATCCTAATCGGCACGAGTTACTGGTTGTAATTATTTAAATAAATTATTGACGAGCACATGACTAATTCCTTTTTAGGAATTACTCATGAAAATTGTATATTTTATTGTATGTTTTATTCTATGTATTATTATTAGTTCTGGATAAGTTTTCTTGTCTCATCGGTTAAATTTATTTAATTAATAATGCAATTAATAAATGCACTCTCTTTTTTATTACGTGTTTTGTTCGTGGTCAGTAGTGATAGAATCGAACATTAATTTACTCGTTTTCGTCCAGAAAAGTATGTAATAAATGTCTTACATGCATTGCTTCGTACTTAGTTTATCTAATCGCGATTAATTTTGATATATTGATACTTTAATATTATAAATAAATGAGCAAGAAGAAAAACTCATTCGCGACGGATAGATTCTAGCAGAGTGGTGGCTCAAGCTCTTTTATTAGAACAGCCAACTTAATGAAAGGAGTCGTCCGAGGTTTTGAAATATATTAATTAAATATATATTAAAAGATATTAAAAGTAATTATTAATAAAATAACTTGTAGAGTCCTTAGTTGCTTAGATGAATTTTTATAAAAATATATTTATGTGTTTATATTTTCATCAAATCTTTTAGATCAGGATTATCTGCTCCTAATATACTAATCTCCCATTTCTCCTCTCTATACTTTCTGCATTCTCATCTATGCGTGTGCCCAGGTGCTACTCGTATAGATGAGAAACAGTTAGTATAGGTTTAATTTTAACTTTTTCCCCTATTAGCGGCTATCATTATGCTAGTGGTTGCACGATGTACTTTATATCTGCATGTGCGTATTAGGGAGTGTGTACTGTACATCGTTTTGCAATAGTTTTTAATTATTACATCGTTTATTACTCAAAACACTACTTGTACATATCACGTGTAATATGAAAAATATGCGTATTTGTATTTTTATATTTATAATAAACATTTCTAATTTTTTTGATAATCGTTTTGTATAGTAGAGTTATTGCATTTATTTATAGAAACTTTGATATACTCGTATATTACTAGTATGCGTATATACTAGTTCATATTTATACTATTGTATTTTTGTATTAATTTCTTATGCAATAATCATTAGCTTTGGCAGTCGATTACAGCAAAAAGTACGTATACTCATTAGCATATAAATTTAGAAAACGTGGTTGAACTAGGGTGTCGGATGTGCCCCGGGTCATGCCGTCTAGTTTAGGCTTTGCACCCTTGTAGTATGTGAGAGAACCGTGTTTGTGAGTAGGTGGGTATGTATGTTTGTTTTTTTTAAACATGGGTAATATGCAGGTATGTAGTATACTTTTTTGAGCAAATGTGAACATTTTAATTTTAAGTAGGTAGGATCCAGGAAAGGCTCTAGGCTTGCTTTCTACTCCGGAATGGAAATTCCATCTCCTAGTTTATACAGAATTGTTACAAGATTTTATCATCTTATTCTATTATGCTTCCTTTGTAAATTTATTTTGTGACTATTCTGTGATCTTTATTATGTATCATGATTCAAAGGGTTTTGCAATGATTTGAAAGATTCGTTTCTAATTTGATTCTATCTCGAATGATATAGAGTCGAACAAATTAGCAAATTCTTTGATGAATTTGATACTTAGTTTTAAGTATTACATGATTAGCACTTAGCATCATAGAGATTTTGTCTTACAATTAGAAATATTTGAACTCTATATAATGAATGACATGAATGATATGAAAATATTGCAAGAAAATACATTGCACTCTTTATTTCAATTCCATGTTATTACTTGACATTAAAAATGCGACGTATTACTAGGTCATCGATAATTATTTGCTTTGACATTCGATTAATTGTGCTAAATTAATTTTTTCATAATTGAGAATTGGAATCATAACAAAATACGAGTTTATTTGCAAGAGAATTATGGAAGATCTTATTTTGTTAACATATAGGGAATGTCCAAATGCAATTTTCAGGGAATGAAGAAAAGAAGAAACTTAATGCCGAAGAGGCCCCTACTTAATTGTGGCTCAAGAGCGCAACTACCAGACTTTTGAGTTATTTTCAAAGATTTAACAAGAAGTACAAACTTTTCAAGAATAGCTCTTTCGTCATATTTCGTATTTTATTGTATTATTTTTTCGCTCGTCATTAATTTGTAATTGTAATTGTTACTTTTACTCCTTGTTACGCTAAATTCATACTTGAATCATTTAAAAAATTCATAAGTTTTTTATTAGCTAATAGAGTTAAAACTCTTTAGATTTGCGTTTTCTCGGATATTAAACTTAATTAACGTTCAATAAACATCATAATAATTTCTCTTGCCTTTTTGTCTTTAAGATTTTTAACTTTGATCGAATATAACTATATTTGGAATGTTTTTTTTGTAAAGCGTGCGGTGTAAAAGTAATACACAATGATTAATATAGATTTTTTTTTTTTTGACTAATGTAATATTAAAAATTTTTCTATTTTTTAACACATTGACAGCCAACCCCGCGAAAACGCGAGTTTCTGATACTGTCGCTTGAGTAGCTGCCCCACAATGATGTGGATTTTTTTTGCTGGTATGAGTGTCTTACACATCGATTTGTATTTACTTGCCATGGTTACGCCGATCTTCATTTGTTATAGTCTAAAGACAAAACATATATACAATGGTTCAGAAACAATCCAGGCAAGAATCACTCTCGTGCAATGTACTATTTTACAAAAATATGTACTGTTTCAAACATTTTTTTTTTGCTATTCAGTGATCAGAAACAAACGAACAAGGTCGGCGTTCGGGGTTTAATTGGCCGATACGTAGCCGGCGCTCAGGCTTTAAATATCTCTTAGGTCGCCGGCTGGTAATGTGTTAATTATTATATATTTTAATATAAAGTCACGTGCTTAAATTTAATTTTATGCAACTTGATATAGAGAATTGATAAAAATAAATAGGGAATTAAATTTACAAATGCACCTGCTAATTCGGCAACTTGTATTTTAGTATTGGGTTTATTGACTGCATGAATATTATAATTTTATTTTTTTTTACAGTTTTTCATCATTCGATATAATTTCAATCCTCTTCAATTTTCATGCATTAGAGTACTTTAAATTGCTCTTATTGATAATACATATATACATGCATTTTTGAATGCACATATACAAACATAAAATGTATAATATCGTTTTAGAAAATTCTATCAAAAATATAATAATTTTTGAATGACTTTTATAGTCAGTGATCAGATTTATTATCAAAAAGGCAAGAATAGGATTTACTTCAATTTTTTGTTTATATTTATTGCTATTTTTGAAAGTGTTAAGTAATGTGGAAGACAAATGGAGATCGAGAGGTTAAAAATAGTAAGAGAGTGAATGAGAAAGAGAAAATGAGAGAAAGAAAGAGAAGCAGAGAATAAATTTGCTATTCGTTGAAGCAGTGACTCATCGATCGACAACTGCAATATCGCGTTTATTCGTTGGGAAGCGAAACGTATTGACGTGGGTGTTCGAAATGCTATGAGATAGAGAGAAAGAGGGAGAAAGAGAGTACAAGGAAAATAGAGAACGTTCAATGCGTTTATTATAGGTATATCGTGAATCGTGTTAAGTAGAGGCGTTAACGTTGTTCGAACTACATAAACTCTTCGTATTCGTGTGTCCGATCGTTAATTTTATTTAATCCTTCCCATCGAAGTCGGTTTACATGGCAATTATTTAATTAAAGGACATTGCGATCGTTTATGCTTTTATCTTCTTCTGTATGACCAATTTCAACAAATTAAAACACAACCGTATCAAATGTAGATAGTATATTTTTTAAACACATATTGATTTATCATAATTATTATTAACTAAATTATTTGATTGATTTTTATTTATATTCTATGTAATTTATATATTGTACGAAATACTTTTGTTAAAATATTCAAATACGAATCTATATATATTGTCTATATATTTTTTTTTATGTGCCTATATTTTTATATTATACAATATAAGTATATGTACTAGTATTATGTACTAATATAGTATTTGTCTATTATTTTATATGTCTATATATATATATATTATTTTGTTTAATTTTGCAAGATAATTACCATTTCTTTTATACGGTTTTTTTTATTTATTGTAATGTGTAGAAAATTTGTAAAATTATATAAAAAGAAATATTTTGAAAATTTATTTTCTATAATCGACGAAATCTGCGTATTAATTTTTATGCATAGATATTTACAGTTTATATAATGTATCGTCTGATTAAAATTTTTGTCCGAGTATTACCCGCATTCTAAACATTGAACATAATTAAGCAATCGTTTGAATAACATTGCACGGTTGATCGTATATATGTATGTATATAGTATATTGTATTTAATAGCAACAAGTAAATTTCAAAAGAATACTAAATATGTCTAATTTAAATCGTATTATCGGGGGGGGGGGGKGTACTCTTAAATTAATAAAAATTCTATATAAAACTTGTTTTTCGAAATTACAATTATTTTTTTTTTCTTCAAACGACGAATCAAGTTTATTTGTTAACAAGCAATTGAAAAATATACAAATGTATGTATTTGAAACGAAATAATGTAATTAAAAACAATTGGAATAACGTGAATTCTATTAGATTTGGCTTTTATTTCCGGATCTAACAATAAAATGGGAAATTGTTCGAGTTATCAGAGAAAAGATTTGAACAGCAGGGAATGTTAAAGCCGGTAAAAGCATATACCTAATAGCTCGTATATTAAGGTAGGAATTTTCCGATGAAAATGCCATATATTTCATACGTTTTCACTAGGATGAAAATATCAAGGAATGGAGGATTGCTATCGGTCCTTTCGTTTAATTACTCACGTCAAAATTAATATCTTGTTTGATTAATGACGTTGATTTCGTAGTTTGGTTTTCTTTTATACTTTTTATTTGTTTTTCATTATGTCGAATATACAAGCTCATTATAAAAAGTCAAATTGTATATTGTACCACGTATACATATATATATATGTATTTGTTTCATGCTCGAAAAACTTCAACTCAATTTCATAATTGACGTAATTATTTTATATTTTCCTTAGGTGCGTTTTCTTTTCAAAAACTTCGGCATCCGCGTGAAATTCCACGAATTATTTTTACGTATGTATCCGTAAACCCTCGTATTATTCAAAGTCGTATCGTCCACTGGAAATGGCATGCAAGAAATTTCATTATTACGAACATCTCGTGGAAAATAGCGAGCGTTGTTCTACTTCGTGAAAAAGAAATAGAAAGAAAAAGAAAGAAAGGGAAAAAAACAAATCTTTCTTTTTGTCTTTTTCTTTTTCTCTCAACTTTAAAAGTAGGAAATGAAAACGTTGTTCTTTACATTCTCAATGATCTACCAAAAGTAATTTTACTAAATTATAAATAAATTTTGCTGCTTTGTTTATATATATGTTAACGTCCGCCATAATTAAAAAGATACTAATGTTACCATGACCAGTGTTAATTATAGCTAAGTATTTTTTTTTTTTTTTTTACAAAATTGCATAAATACGTAAAGAAAATAATTAATGTTAATTCTAATATTAACATTTCTTATATAATAATTGCATTAAAGATGCTGGGAAAATAATATAAGACCCTGGGTTATCGTTTTTTACTCATCAAATTTTGCAAACGGGTAAGTTGAACGGTTAACGAGTTCAACTTGCTCCGACAAATTCAACGAATTCAAAATTTTTCCTGTACGTACGATAATTTTTCGGTGTGTACGATAATTTTACGGCCCTGTGTCAATCAGACGAACTAAATAAAGTCTCTGGGATCACTGGAAAAGATATAGTCGGTCGCGCAATCGGTGTAAAGTAAGAATGTAAGAGATACTTAAGAACATGTGATTACTTTTATATTATAATTAGTTCAATAAATGTGATTATTCTTTCTGTGCAAATGAGCAGTTCTATCACAATCACTCACAAATCCATCAAAAGATAAGTATATTATCATTTTCTTGGATTCACTTATTGTTAAAGAATCCTCGTTGATTTTATTTTCGAGTCAGCTCGTACACCTTATCACAAAAAAATCATTCAATAATAAACGTCATTCATTGTTATCGTTATTGCTCAGAACGTGTTTCTATCAAACAAACATTTCTTTTTACATTATTTCTTTTTTTCTTTTTTTTTCATTTTCTTTTCATTCCATTTTCTTTTTATTTATTTGCGTCCCTAATGTCACTCTTTTCTCCCATTGGAAAGAACATGTCTACTCTCTTTCTATGAGCGAATGAAACTCAAGGCGCCAAGCGAAGTCCCCGAGTTCAGCTGCAGCTAACCTATACGCAGTACGAAAATAAACTATTTATGAATCATTCTGAGAATACACATAATTCTCTATCTCTTTCTTTTTCTATCTTTATCTCTATCTCTTTTTAACACTCGTAAGCACGCACTCTGTTCATTTAATGCATTCGTGTCGTTGAGGTTGCGTTTTATTTTGGTACTTTCGAGTCTAATGACTTTTTCTCTGATTTTTTTCTTTGTTTTTTTTAATTTTATCCTCTCTCTCTCTCTCTCTCTCTCTCTCTCTCTCTCTCTCTCTCAGTTTGTTTTTATTTTCTTTCTAATGCTTTTTAAGTACATCAATACATACTCTTTTTTATTTTTACATATAAAGTTTTGCCCACTTAGTGTTTCTACTATCTGTTTTTAAAATAAACAGAATTTTTGGTGAAATAGAATATATAAAACTTTTTTGTAACATTTCATATACATATATACGCAATGTTAAAGAAAATAATTGTTATATGTTGTATTTTTCATTGTATATTTTTTCAACGTGAAAAAGTTTCGGCCATTCTATATGCATAATTATTTTAAAATAAAGTAAAATTTTTGAAATTAAAAATAGACAGAAACAGTTTTGTATATTTATTACATATATGAATTTTCATGGCAAATAATTGTTATCTATTGTTTTATTTTATTTTATTTTATATTTTTTTTTTGTTCACGTGAAAAGTTTCGTTTACCTACTATATAATTCATAATTGTCTTAAAACAATGAAAAGTTTTGAAATAACACTGGTAAAACTTTGTTAAACATTTATAATATATTTATGCATTATCATGGAAAATTATTGTCTTTCATATTGTATATTTCATTATATATTTTGTAAACGTAAAAGGAGTCTTTTTTTCTCCATTTATTGGATGATTATGTTAATTAGAAGACCACAAACACATATTTTTTTAGATTTTTTTTTTTTTAAGTAAAAGCAGATAACACTTTTCGTGTTACTTTTAGTATCAGATATGTTTAGCAAATAAACAAATAAAGTATTGAGTTGCATGTTTGGATTTTGAGTTTGGTGAAATGTTAATTGCCAGTCGTATACAATTACAGTTTAAATCGGCAAAGTTTCCTCATGACGTGGCATAATTTTCGCGACGATAAACTGACGATTTTCCAAATTTCACTTGTAACAGTATACACGTTCTATAAATGAAATTAAGCTTAACGCCGGATTAAGGGCATAGAGTTTGGTTAACTCTATCTCGTATAATTTTCGTTATAAATTCGGTGTCATATAATTATCTCTTTCTGTATACACCAACGAGAAACATTGTGGGTAAAGAAAGGAGGAGGAGGAGGAGGAGTAGGAATAAGGGACTTCTGTTTGTGGTTATATTGAGTACGTGAGAAGCTCATTCCCATTTCTACTTGCCATTTAAACGTCTCTCTCCATATTTCTCTCTTTCTTTCTTTCTGTCTTTATCTCTCTCTCTCTCTCTCTTTCCTGTATATTTTTGTAGATTTATCAAAACAATTCTCGAAAACGGCAGGGAGTTGTGTATGAATGTTTCTTATGAATTATGATGGTTATCTATTTGAAATTTTATTTGTGTAATTTGCATCTTTATTAAGAATGATTTATCACCGATACTCATTCTTAGTAATTATTCATAAATAATTGTTAGGAGAATTTATTAAATTAATGAATTAGTTGTAAGAGATGTCGCCACTTTTCGATAAGAGATACAATTTGTAAAAATGATTAACGAAAAAATTTCTTAAGATACATCATACGAAATAATCAATTATGAAAGTTTTTTCATGATTAGAAATATTTAAATAAAATTGATTTTGTGTAAAAATAAAAGAAAAAAAAAGAAGGTCAATGATCTTAGTCGGTAAGTTGCAACGGATGGTAATATGATGGTAAAACAGTAGTATTATCTTTTTAATAAAAACATTACCATCTATCGATATTAAAACTAATTTGAAGTTTCCTAAAATTAATAGAAATCTATTATCTTTGTAATTTCTCAAATTTTAGATATCCTACGAGAATTTTCGATTTTCATCGAAGAATATCCTCTTGTGATAAAGTCAAATATCATGCTGTTTCTTTAAATGACTTTCCATTATCATTAAATTCGTTTGGTATCGCTGATAAACTTTATTAACTTAACTAGCTTCATTCCTTTTAACATTTCAAGTTGACTAATTGACTAAATTAAAAAACGATCATCTTAATTAAATGGTTTAGGATATAAACTAGTTGCCAATCGAAACTATTCGTGAAACAAATAGAAAAGAAAGAGATTTACATAATAAACACATCTACGTAATACAACGAATTAATTAAATAATGAATGATTTGTAATACTCTAGGTGTAGATAAAAACAAATTGTTCAATTTTTAAAAGAAAAAATAATTAAATCAATGAGTGACTTTTAATTGTAAAAATAAAAACAGTATTCAAATACGTATCAGAAAAGCACGTGATGTATTAAGAAGAAAAAATTGTAGAGCCTATTTTAATATAATCTTAACGCTCTAGCATTTTTGTTACGACCTCGTGACTCCGTATGGTAGTGAGCCATCATCGCAACGAACGTACTATACAATTCCCAAAACACCTATCCACGACCCAGTGTATTTTCTATCGAGTATGCGCGGGCGCACTGATAGTCAAGCATAAGTTAGTATTAGAGTATAAATGAAGAAGTTTTTAGGGCGCAAGCGCTTCTCTGCTCCAAGTACGTTTGCGCATGCTAACTTCCAAGGTATACGAATACATATTTAGATGCATGTATATATACCATTAGGAATACTCGTGGGTGTTTTTAGTTCGCACACATTGTTATTCCTCATCCAAGCGCGTTAACGGGCCGACACCAACGGAAGAAGAAGAACGTCGTTCGTAACGTCGTCGAGCTTTGGAACTCGAGGATTTGGACGAAGCCTTCTCGAATGAGGGTGACGGTGGAAAGGGGATAAAGAGGGAAAAAGGGGACAGGATAGGAAATGAAATTGGAGTAGGGATTGAGAACGAGGGGTTAGTCGACATAGAGGAAGCTTACCTTATTTTTCCTTTCTTTTCTACATTTTCGGCTACAGACTTAATGTATTTAGATCTAAATAGTAAGCTGTTTCGATTTAACAATACTTTTTAATGAACTCGTTAGTACTGTGAGATCACATTGATTTGTCTTATAATAGAAATTAATATGTCAAAGTTTTATTAAATAATTGTATTCGCGTTTAGTATAAGATAGGAAAGAGTTCATTCTTAACTAATATTATTTTAATATATTTTATGAGAGGTCATTTTATTTAATTGAAGAAAGTAAATCATTGAGAAAGAGTTGGTGTCCAAAATTGTATCACATCAGTCACGAGATATAATATAAGATAAGGGTAAGGGTGGATATTATAAGAATCCCAGAGATAATTTTGGTATTAATATCAAAAAATTCACGTCATACTATGGAACGACTCGTCCTTGAAATTTACAAATTCATCCAACGAATTTTATCATTAAACAAGTCTCTCGCAAACCGATCAAGGTGAAAAGACAAAAAAAGAAAGAGAAAAAGGAAAAAGTTGGGGTATTAAGTTAGGCTTTGCGTTCTCATGACGATTTACGAGACATTTGGCGGGAACGTATTTGGGTCAGCTTGTTCATTGGCGATGGACTATGAATTAGGCTCTTTCTATTTCTTTTTTGTTCTTTCTCCCTCTTCCATCCCTCACTTTCTTGCTTTTCTACTCATACGTTCGAGGAAACGACTGTTGAAATCATCTATTTGAGAATATTCTCTCTCTCGCTCTCTCTCGTACTGTTTTGGGTGGTAGGGTTTTGGAATGGAAGGGGTCAGGCCGACGAGGTAGTTCCAGTTACTGCTGCTGGTGCTGCTGGTGCTGCTGGTGCTGCTGGTTCTGGTGCTGGTGGTACTGTTGCTACTACTAGTACTGGTGCTGGTGCTTGCAGGACGTTCGATAATCGAGCTAGCTGGTTCTGCGTTTCGAATGCAGAGACGTCGGAACTTTCGAGGGTGGTATCGCTTATATAGTCAATTTCCGAATACCGGAAGGAGTACTTAACGTTCTGCGTTAAACTCAAACACATGTAGTCCATTACGTACATCTGATTCATTTCCGATCTTTTGAGATACCGGCCTTGAGATTGATCGACTGATTAATAGATATTTTTTAATTTTAATATTATTCGGCCTATTTGAATAAATCGGTCAAACAAATAATATAATTATCAGATTCTTTTGTTCATTCGTTTGATAAATATTTGAATTTTATCATCTTCTTTTCATTTTTCTTTTTTTTTTGCTCTAATTACTCTTCTATTTTTTTCTGTATTATAACCGTTTTCAATATAAACGATTTCGTGACGTGTGTAACGAATATCGATTTTAGAAGCTCACGCATAGACGTTTTATTTGTTTTTACGAAACGTCAATCTCAATCGTGATAGGATACGTCCTATACAGTTACAACAATAATCATGTTCAAATAATATATACTTATGTATATATATATATATATTGTAAAAATCACACGTATTTTTGTTTCTTAAACCTTAGAATCTAAAATAGGCATTTGTAGTGATATTATGAAACTTAAATTAGTAAACATAACGCCATCCAAAGTATATATGTAACGCCATCCAAAGTATATATATAAGTGTTTGAAACAGTTTTTAAGAAACGCTTCTTTACGTCCCAGAAGTCGTTATGGTTATTAACGAGAAATAAGAAAACTCTTGCGAAATAATTATGTTTTTCAGTTGGTCGATTCGTTTTTTCGTATAAATAGTTCAGTCATTGTTAGTTAAAGCTTAGGATAGGTTATTCTTCGCATTAATTTTAAATTATTATTGAGAGTCTTACTATAAGTGAACTTATACTGGATGCACGTGTGCGTTTTGTAAACTTATAAATATTTTATTGTTTATTATATTAAATATTAATATATTATATTTAGGGACTGATAAACTTTATGCTAATTATAAGTATAAATTATTACCGAGTATGTTATTATAAGATAGCTCATGTATAACAAATAAGCCTTGTAATGCATAATTTATTTTCATAAATTGAATACAACTGCAACATCTTGTAAATTTTTGTGAAAATCTTAATTTTCAATTTTTTTTTTCATATATTATATTAATTAATATAAGAGTTGATAAAGGTTTTCTAGTATGGCTCTAGCTAGGTAAATTATTTTATACAAACGAAAACCGTTCTTCTCGAGTAGAAATGAGATGAAATCGTTTGTTAGATTAAAACGATGCCTAATTACTCAGGATTCTTAGTGCTGATAGACTATCGTCCTTCTTTCCCACGGAAAAAGAAAATGTAACACGAACAATCCTCCCTCAATTCGAATTTCGGTCATGGACTAGTTAACTTTCACGCTTCCTTAGCTCGTGTGCCCGTTATCGATCACGAAAGAAAGCGCCATGCGGTTAAGTTCATAGGTACATATAAGTTGAGAGGACGGACATACAATTGTTGCAAATATCCTTTGTATAAATTTCTAAATGTTTTATTACAAGCGTTATTGCGTTTATAAATAAAAATAATTTGGTAAATTTTAAATATATGATTTTCTTTGTAAAACATATTATTATTATTTAATTAAACATAATTGCAATATTATTTAAATCTATTTATAATTTCAAGTATGTGTATTAATTATTATGAATTATTATTTTTTTTTTATATTTAAATGTTCGTTTGATAGATATATGAAATTATATTAAAAAGTCGAAGAAATAGAAACATCTCGTGATAATTAGCTAACGAACGACGTAACGTGGTGAGTGTGCTGAGCGATGTTGAAGTTGCGTGCACGAGTTATCTCTCGGTGAGATTCTATTTAGATAACACGCAGTCGCGACAATGTTGCTTTGCTTTGCGTAGGCTGTAGAGAAACGTGTTCACGTTGTATCTAATATATCTATGTATACGTATTTACCTATATGATACTAGACTAGTTTTGTATCTTCATACTTTCAAAAGAACCTACGTTAGAATACAATAAGAACAAAAATATGTGACACTACTAATTCATAAAACAATATTTTCCTTTTAATCGCGATTACTTTTTGTCATAGACTATTTTATTTGTCAAAACTTTAAAGATCAGAAATATATAATAACCAATCTTAAAATAGTCTAGTTTATTCAACCGTCAAAATATTTCCAAGTGTATGTTTGTACCGAATTTAAAGAATTCTTCAGAAAGTAAACTTCGTCAGTAGCTACAACGAAAGTAAACAAAAAAGCAAAGGGTTGAATAATCAAAGAATAAACAACATCCGAATCGGATGGTGCGAGGTAAAATCAATTGCAAAAGCGTACAATCAAGAAGCTCATAGCTGCAGTAAAATTTGACGACGGATCTTTGGATATACATATTATATAATATATGCCAGTAATTATATGACAGTTGACTAAAACAAATAATTGAACAATATATTAATATAATAAATAATAACTTTTTGTTACATATTGACCCTTTATGTATTCCATGTGCGTAGTTTTGATTTCCCATATTAGCCTGGCTGATGGGTCGGGCAATGCTCTTAATAACAGGTGTAATTCTATTACAGCCCTCTACATGCTACACTCAGGACTTTTAATCCCTTCTCTACGTAATGTAGACACAATACAATTTCTCATGATAGTAAGTTTAATCATAATATAAAATAAATCATATAAGAATATTTGAATTTAGTAGTCCTATGCTATAATTTTCTAAACATACAAGAGTATATGTATATGTATATAAAAAGTATATATACAGAAGAAAGAAGGACAACGTGTTAGTAGTCGCGTGGGGTTTCGAGGTAACACCCTGTATACGTGCATTCGTAACGTAGGGTCGTAGAGTCGAGTCGACTCTTCGTTATCGAGCGGGAGCCCGGCGAGGGCGTGCGCGCGCGCACACGCACACACGTGCGCAGATTCCCTCCTCTGTCGGCTGCCACTAGCACGTTACAGAAGGATAGACGAGCATCGAAAAGAGATAGAAAAATAGATAGATGGATAGATAGATAGATAGATAGATATATAGATATATAGATAGATATATAGATAGATAGATACATAGATAGATACATAGATAGATAGATACATAGAGAAGGCCACTTCAGCTTTCTTTATTCTCAGAAAAATGGAAAAAAATAGTATATGAAGGAAATAGGAAGAAGGAGGGTAATGGATGGGGAGTGGTATTCGTTGTTTTTAGACAAAAAAAGAGAAGGATAAACGATAATCAAATGTTGGGGTTAAGAAGAAAAAAAGAGAAAATCCGATCTAAGGGTACAAGAGAAAAAGAGAATGATAAAGAAAGTGAATGATTGAGAAAGATAGAAAGGGTGCTGTCGATGTTAGAAACAAAGAGACAGAAAAATAGATAGTAGGAATACCAGTGGTGGATAAATCGGAATAGTGGGGGTTAAGGGGTAGAGAAAGATGAAGGGAGATAACTGACCGAATGTCGACTAAGAATAAGAAAAGGAAGAGGAGAGAAGATCCGATCGAGAGCAAAAAGGAGGAGAATATTACGAGGGTGTAAGAGAGAGAGATAGATAGATAGATAGAAGGGTGTTGTGCTGATGTTGATGTTAGTCAAAGAGAGAAAAAGAGAGAAAAAGAGAGAGACAGATAGTAGGAAGAATGGTGGTAGTAGTAGTAGTGATGATGTTGGTGGTGGTGGTGGATAAAGTGAAATGGTGGGGATTAGGGAGAAAGAAAGAGAGAGAGGAGGGTTGAAAGTGAGAGGGAGAGAGGGTAGAACGGAAGAGAACAGGGTTGTTCCAGTGTGCAGCGGGCGGGCATCGCGGCGGGGGCGCCGTTCTGCTGCTCCTGTATAACAAATCTAGGATTATATGCACCATCCACCGCATCCCAGTGAGCACGACGGCGACGGCGACGGCGACGGAGACGGAGACGGAGACGGAGACGACGACGACGACGACGACGACGACAACGACGGGGACGACAACGGGGACGGTGACGAGGACGAGGACGAGGGCGAGGACGAGGACGAGAACGAGGACCAAAACGACGACGACGACGACGGCAAAGACCACGACCAAAACTTTAACGAATACATTGACAACGACCGAAACGACGACGACGACGACGACGACGACAAAAAAGACGTTGACGACGCCGACGACGACGACGACGACGACAACGCCGCTGGGAAAAAGCAGAAGGAGAAGGAGGAGGAGGTATTGCGAGGGCATCGGTAGCGAGTATTTGGTACCAGTGACGAAGACGTTTATAGTGAAGGTGCTAACGATAATATTACGCGTCGTGTCACGGTCGATCTCATTTTTGGACCTCCGGTATTTGTCGGTGGTTTCATTCTAAAAAGAGAGAGAGAGGGGGAAAAAGAGTTAACAAAAAAATAAAGAGGAAAAGAAAATAAAGAGTGATTTGTGAGAGACATTTAATCGTGTAATCAACATGACTAGATCTAAGTTAATATTTTAGGCTCGATTTTCTAGGTGTATACGACGTGACGAAAAGAGAGAGAGGGAGAGATAAGAAAGATAAGATAGATAAGAGAAAGGGGAAAAATAGAAGTGTTAGAGAGAAGAGTTGCTAGAGTTGCTGGAGTAAAAGGGCGGGGGTGTAGGAGGAAGAAGAGGCGCGCGCTGCGAGCGCTAGGAGCGGCGCCGTCGAAGGAGGAACCGTGTCTCCTCTCTTTTCCTTATCCTCTAGGGAGGGAGTGAGAGAGAAAGAGAGAGAGAGAGAGAGAGGGGTGGTGGAGTAAAGGTAAAAGAAGAAGAAGGAGAAGGAGAAGAAGCGGTGTCGCGGCACGCCGCGCCACGCCGCGTCGTCGTCTTTAGAACGCAAGCGATAAATAAGATAGATTGAAGGATTGAAGGAAAAAAGTCATAAGAGATTGATAGAAAAGATGTTGGCGAGTGTAGGTGAACGCAGAGCGCCGGCGATCGCTGTAGGACTAGTGTTGCCTTTGCTTTTCTTCGTATTACTCGTCATGGCACCGAGTTCATCGATGGCTCATAGGCCAGCTCCGAACAATCCAATTTTGCTGCAGCCTTCTGTACCGAGCACCAGCACCAGCACGGTTACGCCCTATTGGATGCATTCTTCTTTTAATAATAATAATAATAATCATTATAATAATAATAATAATAATAATAACGGTAGTTTTGAAGACAGTGATGAGATGACATTAACTGACGGATCCAACGTCACTTATCATCTTCATCACGAGGAAAAGGCTCCGCTATTCCCCAGGGATTTATTTACCGTCCAACAACGACGACAAGGCGCCGTAATACTTCACGTACTCGGTGTCGTGTATATGTTCGTCGCCTTAGCTATCGTCTGCGACGAGTTCTTCGTACCCTCGTTGGATGTGATTATCGAAAAACTTGAGATTGCCGATGACGTTGCTGGTGCTACCTTCATGGCTGCTGGTGGCTCCGCACCAGAACTTTTCACATCGGTCATCGGCGTCTTCGTTTCTTTTGATGACGTTGGCATTGGCACCATCGTTGGTTCAGCTGTATTTAATATTCTATTTGTCATCGGCATGTGCGCTATTTTTTCCCGTACCGTATTATCCCTCACATGGTGGCCACTATTTCGCGATTGCACCTTCTATAGCGCAAGCCTACTCACCCTGATCTACTTCTTTCGAGACAATTATATATACTGGTACGAAGCCCTCGTGCTATTTGGATTCTACTTGGCATACGTCAGCTTCATGAAGTGGAACCAACCGATGGAGAAACTCGTCAAGAGGATACTCTACAGGAACAGGGTGACTAGGGTGAGGTCTACGGATCAGCTGATGCCCTCGGTATGTTACCAACTATCATCTTCTTTTTACAATACCTTTATCTTATTATCTTATACATTTTTCGACTGTCCTATCATCTTCTCAATCTCATATTTTTGTTTCTATATATTCAACCTTATTTTTCCACCTCATCTTCACTTAAAAAATAATGCGACATCGCATTACACGCTTATTTCTCATTCAAATTCTAACTATTAGATTTCCACTAACAAACGGAAAAATAACTTTGATTTGGTAATATCCTGTCGATGAGATGGAAGTTTATTGTTTGTATAATACCACCTCGTTCTAACGATTTCAAACAGAAACAGTCAGTTTGAATTATTTTCCCAAAAAAAGAGAAAGTATCAATGTGAATTCATATTTAAATAAATATAAACTCCAAAAAAAACGAAAATCATAATTCAAGGCCATCGATAGTGCCAGAGACCAAGCAAGAAGTCGTCATCATTGTGTTAAGTTTCTTCGATTAGCCTGGAGCTAGTGGTACTTTTAATGTACCTACCCAAAAACTATAGTACTTTTATCTCCCTTCAAAAATTAGATGGTATCTCTGATAACCTAGTTTCGAGTACTTTTTTGCCAGAAAGTTTCAACGTTTTTAACACATTTGTCTTTTGTTTTATTTATTTTTTTTTAATTTTTTAATTTTATCTTCGTTTCATTTCACTTCTTTTCTCTTTTCTACATATTTTTTCTACTTTTATATTCAAATAAGATTCACCATCTTTTACGTCATACCTTTGTTTGATCGTTGAATGAAACGAAATGAATATTATTATCATCGATGGAAGAGTTTCACGGTAGTCGATAGTAATTGTCATTGTTGTCCAAGGAAGAGAGAATTTATTCCCGTGAAGAAGGCAAGTGATAGTACTTCGTAAGCAATTCGCGTTTTCGAGTAGATCGATTTTGAATCCTCCATGGGTGAGTAGTAGGAGTCTGGGAAATTGGTTATCGAGAGGACATACTTCACCGCAATCACAATTCCGGAAGAGCTCCGTCCTAGAGACGAGCACGAGAGGAAGGATCTCTAGAATTGCAAGGACACGGCTAACTTTTTTTTAATCATTTTATTATCACGTGAAATCGAGCAACGCTCTTTATATTATAGTAAAAAAAAAAAAATAAATAAAAAAAAAATGATATCGTTTGATTATATTTGCACGCAAAGATATCATCGATAAGTACAATTTAATAAATTCAAAGATAAACTTGACTTAATAGAATTTATTATTACTAAATATTGTAAAACTAATTGGATGTTTATATTTTAAATATATGATTTTAATTATAATTTATTGTATTATTTAGCTTGTTGAAAAATAATGTTGGTATTTTTAATATTTTATATTTGAAGAAATAATATTAGTATTTGTTTTACCAAAGCTCGTGAAATTATTGATTAATCCAAGAATATTAAATGGTAGAGTTATGGGATTAACATTATGTCAGAGTTGCAATAGTATAATATAATTTTCGAAATAAAATATTGATCAGCCAAATATTAACAATTAAAAAGATATTACAATCAGATTAGGCCAGGTTCTATTTTTTGTTCACGTTAATATTGATTTTTTCTTTAACTAGCTACACAAAAAAAATAACTTATTACAGAGATTAATATTAAAGTTGGAAATCTTGTATTTTTTTTTACCTCTACCTTATATTATTTTATTTTATATTTTGTTTTCTCTCTCAAACGTCGCGGAAGATGAAGTACGACGTTCGAGAAAACCTTTTGCTTACTTTCTCTTTCTTTCTTTCTTTCTTTCTTTCTTTCTTTCTTTCTTTCTTTCTTTCTTTCTTTCTTTCTTTCTTTCTTTCTTTCTTTCTTTCGACAAGCAGAAAACAAATGGTTATCGGTTTTCTAATTAGAGGAAAATAACTTTTATCTTAACTTTATCCATAATATTTCGATTCGAATTGTTTTATATAATTTTTATCCTATTTACGAAAAATAATACGATTTCTTCAAAATATCACTAGATATATATATATATATATACATTGTTTTTCGTTTTTCACTCAGTCGTTGAATAACTTGATTTGTTTTTTTATTTATTTATTTATTTCACGTTTCATTCTTTCCGAAAATTTTATATAAAAGCTTTTTATAAAAGAGTTTTTCGCATAAACGTTTATTTGTTGTTGGAGTTTTTCCTCAAAAGTATTTCGTATATAAATACATATATGCAGAAAGCTTATCTGACAGTTTGCAGATTCGTGACATAAAAATCTTTTTTCTCTATTTCACTCTTTCTTTCTCTACAGATTTATATTATTTGAGAATGCACAATATATATCTTTATATGGTCTATGCATTTCAATAAAACAGATAAGATTTTATATTATCCATTGTAACAGAGATTAACATTATTATTATAAATTGGTCATTTAAATGATTATTTTTATCAACGTATATATGAATAAACATTAATATTTTTATTAATGAATATTTATTGAAAGAAAGATCTCTTTATACTAATAATATTAAGAGAAATTTATGTAAAGAAATTTCCAAAGTGTGTAATACAACATTTTCTGTTGTTCATTGTGATTGAGATAAATAATACATTATTCCAACAAAATAAATAATTTTTATTAACGTCCACGGAAGTAAAAATGTATGATTGAACATTTGAGAAAAAAACAAATCCATTATATGAAGTATAAGTAGAAAAACTGATATAAGAGTGAGTAAAACATAAAGGGATGAATGTTTAAATGGAAGGAAATTTGAAAATATGTAAATCAGGAAGGCAATTCTTGTCGTTAGATGGCACCAAGTAAATTTAACGATAATCTAAAAAGCCATATGTTAAAGCAGCCTTAATCGTGGCTTTCTTTGACATACCACCAAGTGGAAAGAGCTGGTCATAGTGATATCGTACATGTGTAACCTCTCTAAACCGCAAACGAGATCTAACGAATTAGAGAAGGTAGTTTAGAACGTTAACGTTTAAGTCTCGTTTTGATTAGGCACTCCTTAACAGTCTACTAAACGTTTCAATTTTATTCTAATTTTATTTGCAAACACAATACCTTTCATTTTAATTATTTTACATTTTTTTATATTAATAATTTTATGCTTATTTATTATTTCTATTTACGCTGATTTTTTTTTTTTTTTTTAATTAATTTGTCTGAAACATTTTCGCCTTATCGAGAAAAAAAAAAGAATAAAAGAAAAAACCCTTAGCACTGGATAGGTAATATTTTATTGAAAGCTCCTATTGTTCGTTCTATGATTTACCTTCCCTTCCTTTCTGTCTCTGAGGGTAGTTAAGAGTCTACCGCGATATGGAAATTGAAATTACGCACGCGATCCAACCTTCTTCAATTCTCTCCAGTATTCCAGCTTCTCGTTCTCATGATATGTGTGGTGAATTAAGTTGAACGATAATCCGCAGACGTGGTTCAGCCGGATCAACTGTAATTATTGCAGTTAAACGTAGGACACGCTCACTCTAACCACAAACTAATGACTACCTCTTGCTACAACATTTTGGCTGAATATATGTCCTATATATCTGTTTGACCTAACTCTATCTATCTATCTATCTTTCTTTCTTTCTCACTTTCACTTTATTTCTTTTCTTTTACTCTCTTTTTCTATTTCTTCGAATATATTAGATATATTTTTCTACTAAATTACTTCAAGTTTCAGTGAGTATCTTAGTATCAATTATCGTTGTTATTTCAAATATTTTATTTGCAAAATTTATACATTTCTTTCTTAAAAAGTATAAATATCTTACAAATATATTAACATATATTCTTTAAATAGATTTAACAATTTAATCTTTGATTAAGTAGAACTTAACTAAAGAGATAAATTAAAGTAGGCTACTCTGGTTAGAAGCTAATTTTGCGTTGGTTAAATCTCAGCGATGGTTTGAAAATAAAAAAAAATGAACGTTTAACCGGTCTCTCGTTATCCACGAAAATGATAAGAGCAAAGACGAGGAAAGGCGCGTGTTCCGCAACTTTATTGTAATTTCCTCAGGGAGTTGGCTTTTAGAGTCAGTCGCATCCCCGTGAGCATCTTAATTGAAAGCTTCAGGTCAATCTTCCAGGTTCACTATTAACGAGATTGTTTTTACCAATGGGGACGAGCAATTTCGACGCTTACTAACTTTTTTCAGAACTCACCTGCGATTTTCAGATCGTTTTTATCGTTTATGGTCTGAAATAAATACTTATCTAAACTTACTATCTTCTTGTTCGTTTTTATTTATTTATCATGTACAATACAGGATGGATCAAAAGTTTCTAGAGAATTTTAAAAATCAATTTCACTTTCTCGAGATTTTTTAGATTAATTTTTTTTTTTTAAATAAATTTAGTGATTTTTAAAATCATCTTGAAACTCTTGGTCCATCTTAGTATTACAACACTTTTGATATAATAATTATATTTTTTTTTATTAACGTTATTTATATCTTAATATATATAAATTACGTGTCACGTTGTTTGTCCGCAATGGACTCTTAAACTACTGAACCGATTTTAATAAAATTTTGCACACTGTGTGTAGTTTCATCTAACTTAAAAGATAGGATAGTTTATATCTCAATTTTTAATCGCAATATTATTTTATTGAGAATTATTTGTTTATTAACAAAGAGTCATGATTATCTCTGTTAGTTTGATAAGATTCTAACAGATGGCGGTATAAGGTAATTCGTTGACTTTAAGACGTGTGTATCGGACTGAATGTGAGCCATAGCAACGCGTGGCGGGGCACCCCTAATTTATTATAATATACAGTGAAAATATAAAAGGTATTGACATAATATTTAATTATAATAAATCCGTTTGGATGCAAACGTCATTTATAATAATTCAATGTTTATTCTTCTATTGATATTATACTATCTTTAATTATATCATTTAACTCCTTTCTTTCTATCGTCTTTCTGCTTCCATCTCATCGATTTATTATAAATGCATACAAAAATATAAGATAATGAATAAATCCTTTTCTATATCCTTGTCTTTTAATACGCATTTCATTTCCTAACATAACATTTGTGTAAATGTAAATGCAGCGGAATTCTACCCCACTTTCTATACGTCGAAATAGATTTATATCAATGTAACAGTTCTATTCAATTTCTATTGAAGTTCGTTGTCGTGAATTAATCACGTTGCATATTATCAATTATCAAACTCAAACCTATAATTATCAGTAGTAATAGTACAAACATTGAATATAAAATCATATCATTCTAAAATGTGCATGTTATCAAATCGTTATCGTTATTATCTTACGAACTTTGACATTTCATTTATAAAAATTCCGCTGTGTTGGTGTTTCTATTTTTCCTTTAACCTCTTTTTCTTGTTCTTCTTCTAATTTTCATTTACTTAAAAGAGCTCGTTATTTCTCAAGCTTTTACAAATTTCACACAGCAACAACAACCAAAAACATCTGCGTATGTACGATTCGATGTGAACCGCTTTCGTAAGCACTGCACTTATTTAATTGTATAATCGTTTCTCCTTGTCGTAAACCGAATTCTATCGAGAAGGAAAGAAGACAAAAAAACAGAAAGAAATAAAAAAAAAAAATACATGAGAAAATTATTTAAAAAAAAACAAAAAATACTAAATTGACTGGCATAATTGTGATTGTAACTGGGTGTTTCTTGCTTGCAGCACCAGAGCGCCGCCCAAGCATTGGTGAGTCGCATGAGTCTCTCTTTTTCTCATTCTAATTCTTTTCTGTCTCATCATTCTATCTATCTATTTATCTATCTATCCATCTATCTTCTATAAATATCTCTTTCTATCTCTATTTTTCATTTACGTCATTTTTCGTTTAAACACAAGATCGGATCAAATGATAACGTAATGCAACTGTTTATGTCCCTCTTTTTCCTTACATTTAAACATTCAGTCTGTTTAACCACTTTATGCTGGTAATTGATTAAATAATACGAATGACAAAATAGTTCGTAGTAACTCAAAACTCCAAGAAGTTATTTCTATGTATATTTTAAACAGACGTGTACAATAATTCTCTTTTATAATTTTCTTCCAGAATAATGTTTTCCAAAGTAACGTGGAATGCGGAATGTAAAAATTTTTATACGAGCGAAGATATTTTCTTACATTTCCAGAATAGTTACACAGCATTTTTTACTTTCCACGTATACAGTGACTCCAAAAAATATTCGCCTATTACAGTTAACGTTTTGACTTCATATTTCCGTTGTTTATAAAACGATCGTTCTGGTTATTATTTTTAGTAATGGCTAATTGGTAAACATATATAACTTAGAACTGGAATGTAGTTGTTTTTATTTTTTAAATGTAAATTTTGTTTCAAATTTTTTTTTCTTTTTATTAATTCAATGCGTTATCTTGATATTTCTTATCGTGAATCGAAAAGAATATTGAATTTAAAGAAGAGAAATAAAAAGAACTCTTTATTTGATGTACTCAACTTTAATTTAACATGGTTGCACGTGACGCTTAAACATGCACACACGTAAATCATCCCTTCTGACTACACGTGCATCCCTTTTTGCATGATAATCCTGATGCGTAGAGAATGTAAGTGTATGTGTATATATTTCAAATAGAACGTGTGTAGTATGCATAAATTAGAAATGAAATGTTCTAGCAAGTTTACAAGAATGTTACTTTTTTCTGTGCTCGTTATTTTATTTATTAACTTTTTACATTCGCATAGGTTCTCTCTTTCAATTTCTTTTTCTATGAAAAAGAGTATAATGTGTTATTTGAATGTTGAACAATGTTTATTATCGTCGTTTAACTATCCTTTTTTTAACTTTAATAATTATAGTGTCATGAACAACTAATTTGCATGCTACGATTAACTCCGTCTTTTTGATATGCTTTTTTTTTATTAATATTAAATCTTTATAAGTGATATTTCATTATAACATGTTTCGTTAATATTTTTCTAAGCTAAGTAGATTGTTGTATTTTTAAAAAAACATCACATATGTACCAAAGTACATACGAAATTATTTATCATTATTTAACTTAAGCATAAACAGATCTATACATACATTATTTATATGTGGTAATGCAACGATCATTCTCAAGAATTTGTACATAAGTATATTAATAAATAACTTCAAAATTCACATGTATATCTACAAAAAGATCTATTATTATTTAGGTGAACATAAAGAATATATATATATAAGAAATATTGGACGAATCTTTGTGACTTTCAGTAAGTAAGTAACAAATCCCGATTCGTTGTCCTCACTTTAACGGCATACTACGAAATAATTTACTCCTGATGGATGCCAGGAAAAATCCAATCGCACAGATAATCGAATTGTCGGCTCGATGGATCGGAGAGTATCTTCTCTTTCTCGGTTAGTCTTTTCCCCTAACGATAGACACACAGAGAGAAAGAGTGTCGTATTTTTTTCTCTATTTTCTTCTTTTTTTTTTCTTTTTTATATCATCGGATTAGAATGTTCATTCGCCTGTGTGAATCGAGACGACTATGGCAGAGAAAAATTTCGTTTGGCCCATTGTGCTGTTCGCGTTTATCGATCCAGGCCAATCCTATTGTCGTTAAGGGATATAAATTGATATAGAACGAAAGAGGAAAATAAAACTATGACTTAGAAATCTGACGATTCACGCAAATCTAACGTAACCGTATGTTCTTTTTCTTTTATTGAAGTTTCAAACAACAACAAAAAGAAATGTTACTAAGATGAATGATTCAATGTGGCCTATCTATGCACGGTTATATTTCTTTTTGTTTTTTGTTTTTTTAGAAACACAATAATGTACGTGCGTGCGCGTTTGTGAAAAAAAAAAATATAATACATGCGCATGCGAATTTGCAAAAGAGAAAAATACGACCATAAATATTGCATGCAATTCAAGTTTTTTTTTATTTGCCACACATTTTCGTTATAACTTTTTAATAAATTATTTATAAGTCTACGCTTATGTAAGATTTTTTCTTATTTTCTACTAGTAAAAAGAAAATACTGACACAATTTAGCCAAAAAATATTTTGCATATGTATATAAGCAATATATCGTTCGGTTCGTGTATTTTCGGATACACTCGAGTTATTTCAGGGCGTACCCCCTATCGAATCTAGGTCGAAAGTAAAAGTTCTCTAATTGCGCCTTTATCGATTCCAATAACCGATTTGTAGTCTCAATATGGTCTTTGAAGATATCATGAAAGTTTTTGAAGTTACTAGGAGACCCTAACTCTGATCCAAATAACGTCTAAATCGTGAAACATTATCGGTCTACTGATGCTACTTTAAAACGTGACAAATATTATCAAAAAGAGACGTCTTATAATGATATATTGTTTTGTCTGACTTTAAGAGTCATCATAGATCGTTGCGTTACATGCATATATTCGTTTAACAGCATTATACGTCACAAGGGAACAATAAGCTGCACCGTCGCTGTTGAACTTTGTATCTAGCAACGTTTTACTAACCACCATTGTGGTCCTATTAAATTGCGAATCCTATATTCATTCTTTCGTTTAACTTTCTCGTATACGAAAATTACGTATTTATTTATTTATTTGTTTACTATGTAATGTATGATTATGTATATTTGTACTATTCTTTTGTTTTTATATAAAAATCTTATGCATTTATATAATATTTTATACAATATGTAATTATAGTATTGCCCACGCATTCACGATGCATTAACTTTATTTATCAGTTAAATTGTGTTTTATTTTTTCCTAATATTAGTAATTTAGAATTATTAGAATATTAGTAATTTTAATTTATTAGAATATTAGTAATTTGATTTCTTCCAAACTGTGTTTTTATTACATTTAACAGAAAGCTTTATAAACGATTCGAATCTTTTTTATATAATTTGTTTAATTTATTAAT
>NW_015149051.1:423129-444707 GCF_001465965.1 Polistes dominula | reverse complement strand
TTTTTTTTTATATATATTTTTCATATCAATATATATATATATATGTAATGTTAATATGTAAATGTTAATATATTTATATATATATATATATAAATTTGTCACTCACACGGATTCACGTGTGCATTGAAATATTTTTCTAATGACGATCGATTTTAGTTTATTTTTTAACCAGAGCTACGTAAACGCCTCCTGGGAACTAGCTAGAACAAAGTTGCATTCACAAGTTGGCGAACGATGCTAGGCCAGCTTGATTATTTATTTATGGAGTCTACCATCAAAGGTAGAACGCATGTGAGACTACCCACGTTTATGCACAACGCAAGTTTCTCTTTTTCTTCCGCGAGCTTTCATATCTAATATAGTAACGGTTCCATTCATACCAACAAAATAGATTTGATTTTATAGTAAGTACATATACACACATGCGTACATGTCAATATTTCTTTTTTTTCCTCTCTTTGTGTAACTTTGTTTATTCTTTATTCGCTTTTCATTTTATCTATATATTCTAGCTCATTCATTTTTTTTTTTTTTTTTTAACATTTCATTATAATCGATAATGAAACTCCTATTATCTGAAAGTTTCAATTTAATATATTTAATAAATTTTAAGATTCAATAAGATCACCAAAAAGAAATGCAATTAACAAATGCATGTGTTTGTTGATTGTAACATGTTTTCTCAAATCATGAAATTCAACTTTTAGACAACCATCCTCATTTTCTTTTCTGCATTGATCTTCAGACAATACTTTGACCTTACGATAATTATTATTATTAATTATCATCTAAAAGTATTTTAAATATATAATCTAGGATACGTGTATTATCGTACACGTATTATTGTGTGAAACCGTCTTTAGTATTAAATATGTAATTTACAATTAGCTTTCGAATGAACGTCGGCCTTGATACAGTAACCTACCTGCTCATATAAAAAAAATGTCGCTAACAATTGAGTACTGCTCGGCTATTGTTCGTACGTGACGAAGACGTAAGAACTAAGATCCAAGTATTTTTCTCTCTATCTCTTTCTTTATTTCTTTCATTTTCTTTCGTTTCCTTTCTCTTTCTCTTTCTTTCACTCGTTCTTTCATTTGGCCTGCTTGACTCGCTACATTTGCCTAACGGTATACTCTTGAAATATTGCCAGCAACGATAAACGCCTACGCTTTTTACTTGATACAACACTGGTTAGGAAAAAGAAGAATATGAAATGGAATTACAAAAAAAAGAAAAATACTTGTATAAAGAAGAAGTTTTTATTTAATGCATGATATTCATTACGAAAAACAAAAGAATAGAAAGGATAATATATACATAACTTTTTTTTTTTTATTAGAGAAAATTAAAAAAGAAAAAAAGAAATAACCCGTTTATAATTAAAAAATTAATATAAATATCAAATAATGTTTCCAAATAATTCCAAGTTCTGAAACTTAAGAACTTTTCAAATTATTTGAAAATCTTGTTAAATAAAATTAAATATATATATATATATATATATATATATGTGTGTATATATAAGAAATATTATTTAAAACAGTGCACCTGAATAATTCGATTGGCTATTGGTGATAGAAACAAATGTACTAGGTTAAACTTACCTGGTTTCGAAAGTGGCATAATCCCTCGTTAATCATTTTTTTATAGGTTGAAATTTAGAGGATATATGAAAGTCAACTCCGATTTTTTAAATAGTTTGAGCTATGCTAGGCTATTTATTACTACCCTTTTATCACTTTTTACCACAGAAAAATAATATTAAAAAATAAGTAACATAGTAAATAGATTAGACGTATGTAATATGGGATTATGTACGTTTCAGAATCAAGTAAGTTTTGTGTGACACAATTTTTGTATAATCAATAGCAATCGAGTTATTCTAGTGGCCTATATTAAATGCTTCACCCGGTATATGAACTTACAAACTTTTATCTTTGCTTACTCACACTTACCACTCATTCACCCTCCCAGGCGCCCTTTAGCCAAGTCATATACATATACACATATATATATATATATATATATATATATATATTTACATTGGTCTTAAAAGAAAAAAAAGAGCTGAGATATTTCGTAATCCAATATTACCAAGAGTCTTCATTAAAGAAATAGGAAAACACATTAAAAAGACACTTTAATAGGTTGCCTCACGTATGATAAAATCTTTTATTTGAATTTTACCAAGTACATTATTTTCTCTCTCTCTCTCTCTGCTCCTATTTATTTCTATCTCGTAGTAAAAAGCCATAACTAGGTAGAACGTATAATTAACTGTAATGCTTTAGTCGATAATAACGAGCCATTAATTACTAGCCGAAAAAATAAAGAAGATACTTCTTCTACCGATGAGAAGAAGTTAGTCAAAGAGTTACGTTTCCTTCTCCCTTTTTTTGATTACATTATCGCGAAAATTACACAAAAGAAGGTAATGCCTCGAAAGCTCGGTTAAAATCGTGACAAATCTTTTGTCGTATTGCTTTGTTAAACCGTTCAAGTCTCGGCACCGGCGTTTTCTAATTAGACGAAATGCTTCCTGAGATTTGAGCCAGACATTTATGCCTTTTTCTTCCCTTAGTTCTTTCTCTCTCTCTCTCTCTCTCTTTCTCCTTACACTTCTTGTGGTACACTCGAGTGTACACAAACCACGACTTAAACATTACCTTTTAAAAGTTCTTACTAGCTACACTTTTCGTAATCTTTCTTCCCTTTGTCGGTCATGTTATTCGCATAAGTTTCGTCATAGCAGTCTCCTTTTTCTCATCTTTCATGTTTCTCTCTCTCTCTCTCTCTCTCTCTCTCTCTTTCTCTTTTTCTTTTTTTTCTGACGCTTTAGCAGTCTTTCTATTTTTTTAACGTATGTAGGGTAAGGTCAGAAGTCCGATTTTTATGATATCCTATCTACGGGACACGTGGGCAACCATACGTATCATGGACGTGAAAATACTTGAAAATATCATCAAATGTTTTTTTCTTTTTGTAAATGTTGAAAACATCCTAACGAAACGGAATAAAGTTTAGTTAAATAGGTCACCTTCATGGAAATTTTTTCTTTTCTTTCTTTCGTTTTGACTATTACTTACCCCTTTAATTCTTTTCCTTTTCTTTTTGCCATCATTTCTTTCTTTCTTTCTTAAATGTTCGCGTTTGTTCAAATGATTTTTTCCACAGAAATATCTGTGTGATGTTCTTTTTTTCTTATCTTTCTATTTCGAAAATGTTTCTAAAGGGGTAAGAAAAAGTAAACACAACGAGAAGAAAAGAGAAGAGATTCCTCTCGCGTTTTTTCACGCGTTGACGTCACGTTTTCTCCTTTCATTCCACAACCGAGGAATGAATCACTTCTCATCTTCATCCTGTTGGCAGCAGCTTTGTACAGTAACATTCTTCTCTTCTGTCTTCATCTGTTAACGCACGTTTGAAGGGTAGTATGCGCGATGAGAGAATGTTCCTAACTTTCTTTAGGAAACTGCTTCATTACATTTATCTGTCTATTTTTTTCTCCTTGTATTTTTCTATCATTTCTTGTGTCGTCTCTTTCGTTCGGAACAAAAGAGAATACATTCGAAATGTCTCACTTTGGCATTTCGGTTCTTCTAAAACTCTCGTTTGAGTTCTCCCTTACAAGGTCGTGTTATCTTTCAACTAACTTGCTGCACATCGTGTAGGTGTATTTACGTGCTACTACAAATTTTACATTTACTTTGTTTCTCCCACTTTCATATCGTTCAAAACAATATGGAATTTTCGAATTCGGTTATATTTTGTGTCTTTCTCAGTATCATCAAAATCTTCAAAAGACGATATTTTATTCATGTCTCTTTAATTATTGTTGATAATTGTTGTTAATTTTCGAGTAATAAGATTTTTCCTATACTCGCATCAAAGGAATTAATATTTTTATATTTTTATTGAGTTGTCCGGAAAATTCGTGCTGATTTTGACAGAAGATTAAAACGCAACGCATTAAAGTTTTTTTTATTGGTATATATTTATCTTATCTTAATATATATAAATTACATGTCACGTTGTTTGTTCGCAATGGACTCCTACACTACTGAACCGATTTTAATAAAATTTTGCACACTGTGTGCAGTTTCATCTAACTTGAAAGATAGGATAGTTTATATCCCAATTTATAATCGCAATATTATTTTATTGCGAATTATTTGTTTATTAACAAAGAGTCATGATTATCTCTGTTAGTTTGATAAGATTCTAACAGATGGCGGTATAAGGTAATTCGTTGACTTAAAGACATGTGTATCGGATTGGGAATCACAGAAACGCGTGGCGGGGCACCCCTAGTTAAATTATATAAATGTAAGTGCTATTCTGTTTTACAATCTTTCTCCATCTTTATGGGTAACTTCAAAATTTCGTCCTTTCAGAACTTCTCAGATTTTTCAGTAAAAAAACCTTTATGCCACCTACTGAAAATCTGCACGAACAACAAAACCACCCAATAACAAAACAATTATTCTAATTCGTACAATGAATTTTCTATTTTATATTTTAATATTCATCCCAACATTAGATTTACATTCACTTTTGTTAAAGTATTTCTGACAATTGTGTTATTAAGTATGTGTGTGTGTGTGATGTAACGGTTAAGTTAATTCGTCTAAATTTGTAGAAAGTTTATCTAAGCTGCTTACCTCTTCTCTTTCTCTTTGTCTGTTATAAGCACACAAGTTCGTCAAGGCTTCTCTTTAGACAATGACATCCATTCACAATTAGTAACATCGTCGTTCCACGTTTCGTTTAGTTAGAGCAATAACTCAAAGCGTTCAGCACGATAACATAGAGAACTTTATCGAAAATCGTGGATATTATCTGTTAGTACATTGAATACCCAACGCGTAATTGTTTAAGTAACTATTCACCTATAATTCCTCGTAAAGATAATGGATCTCTCATAACAGTATTCGATTATGAACAGTTACGATCAAATTTTAATTTAACTATACTATATACATCAAACACATTGGTAGGTTTAAAAATAAAAAATAATAAGAGTATAATATTAATGTAAGATAAAATTAGTTATTCCTTTATGAATTTCTAATGATAAATCTAAAATAATAATATTCGATCGTGAACTTATAGATAAAAATCGTAGTCTCAAATGTTAAATATAATAACAACGTTTTAAATAAAATCTTATCTTTTTAATTATACTTTATAACATTGATATTAATACAAATAGAAAAGAATAAGAAATAATAATAATAGAAGATTGCGTTAAAATCTCTCATTTACATTTAATATTATATTTATAATGTATGCATATCTACTATGAAAATAAAGAAGCAAATCATTCGGATGAGATCGCTAAAGAGAGTAATAGTGTTACTTTGACAAGGTTAATTTTTCAAGGCACATTATCTAAACACTTTATATTTATCTTATATACTTTGTAAGTACTATATACACATAAATACATATATATTTATATATATACATGTACTATATATATACATGTATGTAGTACTTGTAAAACATTTAGTATAAATAGTAAAAGACACTTATCTACGAGTGTGTTATCTTGTCATACGATCACTTTGACGTTTTGTAACGTGTTTAGTAGTTAGTGAAGATTTTTATCCATGTGTTATGTTTTTACGTCCATCAAAGGAAACTTTACATTAAACGTGTATAGTAACATATGAGGATATAACGATAGGACGATTTGATAAGCGAGTCAAAAGTGTAGAGTCATTACTTTGAAGTATGTTGCTCTTGAGACTTGTACATATATACCTACGTATATAGAAATAGCTTTTTTTTTAAATAGGACTATGGGGCATACGCAACAACTCTGCTTTTGACACTTTTTGGCGTGGATCCCGATGTTAGAATTAAGAGTGAGCGAAAAAAGGGGGGAATAAAGGGAGAAAAAGGGAGAGGAACAGAGAGAGAGAGAGAGATAGAGATTGCTTAGTTTCGGAGGCCACGTCTGCACTCATCGACACTCGACCCAGTATCCGTAGGAACGTGGCAAAAAAAGAGATACTAAAGGATATAAGCTAGTCTCTACCATTATAAAATGTTTAAGAATTAGAACAAACATCGCTTCGAGCTAAAAGAATAGTCAGCAAGAATCGAAGGACAAACGATGCAATTTTTTATTATATCTTACTATTTTATCTACTTACATATGTGTAAATAATTACAGTCAAAAAATGTAAAAAAAAAAAAAGAAAATGAGTTTTATAATGTATTTCATATACAGGGTAGAACAGTAATAGTAATAGGGGGATAAATGAAGACGAAAATTGAATATAACGTTATTCTGTCTACAGCTTCGTTTAAAAAAAAAAAAATCGATTTTCAAATTTGAATAATTGAATTTGTATGTGTATGCATTATTCATAATGAATATATGTATATAAGAAGAAAAAGACAGTTTAGAATTTCAATCATTTAATTAAATGTTTCTTTGTTGTTACGTGATTTAAAATATTATAGTTTGAAAGAGCAATTAATGGTAAACGTGGGGACTTACATTTAACTCGTTTTTATTATTAGTTTAATAAGAAATATAGGAGAAGAAGATGAAGCTAAACAGTTTTCGTGTCAGTGTCGGTTGAAGTTCTTGTTAATAGACTTTAAATAATTAGCATGTTCGCTAATGAACACTTTACCAGTTACTTATACCGTATAAATTAGATTTTATATACATATATGTAATAAATATATTAATATTAGATGTACTTCATGTTCTCGTCGTGTCATCTTCATGTTATAATTGAAAATAACTACGAATTCAAAAAAGAAGATATTAACAATGAATAATTGTCAATTGTTATTAGCGTTAAAAACCATTTAGGAAGTTTCTCATTTCTATCGTGAGAATTTCACGATCTCTTGCAAATTTAATTAATAATTCATTACGAATTATAATAATTGGATATTTTCGCGTAATAAAATAAATAAACCTATAGATAGACGTCCATCAAGCTATGAGAAAATAAATTAATGAATTCAATTAAATAATAAAAAGAAATCGAGTCTTTTTGGAAATTCTCTTTGAAATGTTATTACTTGTTAAAAATTTGTCGTTAATGGCGTTTTTTTTTTCTTCTTTATCAAGATCGTATAAAAAGCTCTTAATCAATTATTTACGTAATCCCGGTTCGATATCTAATTAATATTATAAAGTAAACTGGAATGATCGTAATTCGATAATTTTGTTTCTAATCAAACTAAATTGCTAATACGTAGTTAGTCTTAGTAGGCGACTAATAACAAACAATGTTCAATTTAACGATACTCGTGTTAGTCGAGTATACTAGAGGGATAGATTCATGCAAGAGATCCAAATCAGTTCATTTTGAAGCTGGTTACTCGCAGGGTGGTTTTCCCGTTAATTAGAAAGTTCATTACCACGACGCGTTAATAACAAGAACGTATCTACTCGTGTTTGGATATTTTTACAGTTTCAGCATCGATAGATCTGAGAGTAAAATTAATTGTAAATGAGAAAGAAACTGGGATACAGAGATAGAGAGAGAGAGAGAGAGAAAGAGAGAAATACAAGGAGAAAATTGTAGTACTCTGACCTTGTTCATATTAAATTACAAATTTATTTCATTTCACTTCACATATTCGAAATATTACTTGATTTTATTTATTCCTTAGTTTTCCATACAAAATAATACAAAAAATGAAAATTTGTTGTTCGTTCAATTTTTGTCCCTCCATTTTAATCACGTCATATGAAAATTACTTAAAATACATAAGAAATATAATATTATAATGAATTTGATCGTAACATTCGTTTATCGATAATTTAACTTAAGATGATTTGATACTTAAGATAATTAATTTATATAGAAATATTTATCGATAAGTAATTAATATCAATATCACTAAAATGAATAAGTTTTGATTTTATTGAGGGACATTTTGTCGAAGTATAATATTTTCATAATTCTCAACTATAGAGAATAATAGTAGAGACAAATAATGATGGTACATTTAAGATCATAAATTTGTGCATTTAATTAATAACCTTTCGTAATTAACGAGCAAATAATTTCAGTATTAACAAAATGAAGAGCACTTATATCGTAAAACAAATCAACGCAAAGTAAAATTATAGGTAAAGTTTCAAATAACTGTTAACTTGCACACAAAAGAGACTATGTGATAATAATGTCATACTTAAGATAATAAATTAGTTAGAAAATATTAATCGTTAGGAATAAATTATTTTGAAATGAAATTATATATATATATATATATATATATAATGATTGAATTGGCAATTATTTCTTATCTTTAACATAACAATGAGAAATAATAATAAAGTCATAAACTTGTATTGAATTATTTGAAAGGAAAATTAAAAAGAAATAAATGTAACAACTAAATATATATATACGTATATATAGAAAAATAGAAAAGAAAGAGAAAAAAGTGTAATATGGTGGTAGTAGCTGACTGAGAGAAACCCGTGTGTGTTTCAGCAGCATCCGAATGCAACCAACAGTAGCGAGACGAGCGTGGGTGGTGTATCGGGTGCATGCGGGAGCAGTGGTATGGCAGGCACAGGGGATGCTGGCTGCAGTAGCAGCAGGGGTGGAAGCAGCAGCGGAGCCGGTGGTGGCGGTGCCGGTACGACCGGACAGGGCTGCGAACAGGTCCCTTCCTCTCATTCGACCAGGGAGAGCCACGCCAAGTTCAGGCACGGCCTACTACAGCTTATGATCCATACGATCGATCCGCTCCACGACGGTCAGTCCCGCGCCGGTATACCAACTCCACACTCTATCACTCTCGCTTGCCAGCTTTCTTGCTTTTTTGCCTTCAAACAAAATGCACGCTCTATATACTTTTCTCATTTTTTTTCTTCCTTCCTTCCTTCCTTTCTTTTTTTCATCCCTCTATATTTGTATATTTGTACCCCCTTTTGTTCGTATCCTATCTTTATCTCACATTTCTTCTGTATCTTTTGTTTGTTTGTTTGTTTGTTTGTTTGTTCGTTCGTCGTGTCTTGTCGTCATGTGCTCTTTATTTTCTTTTTTTGTCACTTCCATCCTCATTCCAATCCTTAGGAAAAACGCTAAGCTTACGCAGTTCTGCGCAAACGCACAGCACGCTGCGTTTGTTCGTTCTAAAGCATCTTGAAAGTTGTATCGTCGTCAAGGAGTCAACTTTTCGAGGTATCTTTTTTTCACTTCTTCTATTTTTTTCCCTTTATTATTATTATTATTTTTTTTTTTATAAGTAGTAGTACGTATTGTTGTATATTATTGATGAAGATATTTAATATCGTAGATCGTTCGTAGATCTTTTTTATAATGATTTTATTAAATATTGAAAATATTACAGTAATAATTGGTAAAATATTGTATACTTACATTAGTTTCCCTTAAACGATAAACGTTGTAAATGCAAACCCTTAAAATAGATTAAAGTTCAGTAACCCTAACAGAAACTAGAATTTCATGAAAAGAAAAAATACGTGTAAACGTAACGTAAAATATTTGATCGTATTGTTCAAATAGAAATCTTAATTCGTGTATAGGAAGCATGTAATCTGACGATAAAATTGATTTTGGAGTCCGTCAGGCGTCGTATTAAAAGAAGGTGATGGTTATATAAATCGGTCAGGTCACGCGGTCGTGGAAAAGAAAAGAGCGATCATCAATTAGACAAGCCTTTCATACGAATCTTCTCAGCGGGATTCAACGTATCCGAGTTGAGAAGGACGTGAAACCATGCGGAACTAACATATATCGACAAGTAGTTTCTCTCTTTCTCTTTCTTTTCCTATCCATTTTTCTTTATTTCTATCTATATCTATATCCATGTAAGTATGCCTATATAGATATAGATATAGATATAGATATAGATATAGATATAGATATATCTCTTCTATTCACCCCCATCCCTTTCTGTCTACCACGAAAGTGGAAGAGAATCTTCTCGTGAAAGCACGTCATTAATCTCGATTGCGTGGGAAATGTTCAATACCCGCTAAGAGAAAGAGAAAGAGAAAGAGAAAGAGAAAGAGAAAGAGAAAGAGAAAGAGAAAGAGAAAGAGAAAGAGAAAGAGAAAGAGAAAGAGAAAGAGAGATAGAGAAAGAGAGAGAGAGAGAGAGAAAGATACGTGTGTACACAGACATATCCGTGAGTAAAAAATGCTCGGGAAGCGATCTTTCTCTTTTTTCTGGAAGAAAAAACGAGAAGGAGAAAAAAAAGATAGAGAGAAAGAGAGTGACTAGATGTATCTCTTTTTCCTTCATCAACGACATTTTCACGAAGATCGTCGAGAAGGAAAAGCATAGTAAACGATGACGAGTTGATAAAGAGAGAGATAGACACATTGACAGAAAAGAATATTCTTTACCTTCCGTACCAGCTCAAACGAATTTGTAGAACGCGTTTTGAGTAGATCCGGAAAAGTATTGGTGAGTTTATATGCCTCTCTTTCTCTCTCTCTCTCTCTCTCTCTCTCTTTCTTTATCTGTGTGTGTGTGTGTGTGTGTATGTGTATGTATATGTATGTATCGAGACCCTGACCTAGAAAGGTACGTGTATCGATCGAAACTAGCGAATCCACGCTCTCGTGGGCTTGCTGCCTTCCTTTTCCCTTCCTTTCCCTTCCTTTAACTTCGTGCCTTCAACGTCATCGAGACACCACGCTGTGCTGACATTCGAGATAACACTGTCACCGACAAAACTCTTTCCCTCCCATCCACCTTCACCACCTTGCTCGATCTTTTTATCTATCTCTCTCTCTCTCTCTATCTCTCCCCTTTCTGTCTACCCTATTTTTTGGGGAATATCCCTTTTCTAGAGTTAAGAAGGGGTAAGAGACTGAATTGGAACATGGCATCCTCGCCAATGATCCTGTGGTAAGCCGATCAGAGTTTCTATTTAATCCAGATTTCGCTCCTTTTCCAGCCCTTTTACAACCTAGACTTTACTTCTCGGTCGATGCTTTTAGTCTAGGCTACGAGACGTTCCACTTTCGCATATACATCGTCATCGTTAAATTCGTTTCATTTCATTATTTATTCCCTTTTCATTGTTAACTATTTTTTTTAGGGGAGAAATCCATCTTTGCTTTTCTTTTTATTCTCATAGTATCATAGAATATTTTCAATTTAACCCTTTGCACTCGAAGTAAATTTTTTTTTTATTTATATTACCATGAACTCATAGCAATTTCTATAAAAATATTCACGTGTTATAAGTAAATGATATTTGAGCATTAAAAAAAAAATCATAGTTAAGATATGTAATATTAAATTAAATTTGTGTGATTTAGTTTAATTCTTTCTTTTCTTTTTATTTATTTTCTTCATTGTCCCCATAGCGTAGGTAAAAATTAAAATGTAATTAATTATAAAATAATCTGATAGAAAAAAAGTGAATTTCTTAGGTAACAAATAATTTTTTCTTAATGGTCTAATAAATGCTTCATTAATTATCGTCGACTTATTTTTTAAAGACGACGTGAATGATGACCTAACAACGATAAGTACATAATACGTTCGTGAAAAGGCTATTATACCTATTTTCCTAATTTTCCAATTGATCAATTCGAATATTTTCGTAGAGTAGATTTATTGTTCTGTGACTTTAATGCGTCATGATTAAAGTGTCAGTTCTACATTTAGACACGAAATCTTTCATGCGGAATGTAAACCAATCAGGAAAGAGGTCACGAAGAAAAGAAACGTCGAGATTTTGTACTTTCGCGAACATAAAGTACGTTCGTTCTGTTTTGAGTAAAGTGACATTTATCTAAAGATTTTTTAAGTAGACGCTAGATTATCGGCTTTGTAACGAATTAAGAATCACAACTTTCAAAATCTTTCCTGGGATAAAGTTTAATAGAGTGGAGCGTCCGTGTGTTTGTGTGCACAGAAAGAATTAACGTATTGAAGGATGAATTGGGCAAAAAGTTTGGAGAAAAATAAAAAAAAGAATTCATTCGATATAACAGGAAGATTCATAGAAAGAATTAGGAAATAATAACAAAATGTGATCTTCTAAATCATTCGAGATAGAAACATAATTGGCAATAAAAATTCGCGAATTCATTTCAAACTATTCGTGTTACTTGATTCACCCTTTCTTCTATATTTTTATTTGTGTTTTCATGTTGTTTTCGTATACTATTTACTATCAAGGGATCGAATTAATATGTAGAACTAATATAATATTTAGAAATAAAATTGTAATATACTTGAGTTATCTTTGAAGTACTCATAAACGTTAGCGACGTATCGTAGCAGATCTCAACACGAGTTTCTACTTGATCTCTAGTGACTACTTTCCATCCACGTGAGTGAACACGTCGAGTATCTTAACATTCATTGTCAAAATCAACACATGAGATGTCACTTTCTACTCCCTCTTCTCTCTTATCTCTAAGGAATAATGTTAACAAACGAAGCCACAGTGTTCCTTAACTTGTATACAATTTATTTTGAGTAGTTTGAGTTTATCGAGCAAAATGCTCTTTGAGGTTTAAGCCTGAACCTCAGGGGTTCCTTACGAGATCTCTATTTACCTAGTTAATTACGGCTAATTGCTTTTCGGCTACTTATATCTCTCTCTCTCTCACACACACACACACACAAATACATTGAGTTCCATACTCCATTTTACCTATCACATTTACATTTCTCTCAATATTTCTATTTATCATCTACTAAACTCGTTTTATCAAATGTAATCCTTAATCTATATAATCCATCAATTAAATAATATATTTCATTTTCATATATAACTACAATTCATTTATAACCCTCATTACTGATGAATAACTTGTCATGTTTAGATAATATTAATAAATTGAAAAAAATGTACAAGAAAAAAATACTTCATTTAACTTGGACGATAATTTTGACAAGGATACCTAATGAAATCTTGATTTTACTCTAATCTGATTTACTTTTATAATACAATTAGACAGATATTAATTTTTCATTATAATCAGTTTTATTAGGTCGAGTCATAAGTAACTTCCAATGCGACTATGTAGAATCTATTTTTCTTATTTACCTACTATAAATCACCGAAACAAACGAATTTTTGGTATCACTATATAGATGAGGATTCAGTTAGTCTTCTGTCAACTTTTGTATGTAGTCAATGTTACATTTAACTATTTTTTTTAACTTCTGAAATGGATAGTAAACAGTGAATATTCGACGTGTAATGCTTTAGGAATTTAAACAAGGCAATAGCACTAAAGTGGCAGCTGAAAAAATATGCAGCGTATACGGTGCAGGATTGATAACTGATAGGGCAGTAAGAAATTGGTTTGTAAAATTCCGTTCTGGAGATACGACCATAAAAGACGAACCGAGTGCAGGACGTTTTTCCAACTTTGACGAACCTTTTAAAGGTAATATTGGAACAAAATTCAATAGATATGTCCAACAAATACAAAGAGTGCAAAAAAAACACCATGAAAAGTATCGTGCACTTATCAGTGACAGAAACACCATTCTTTGTCTCATAAAAAACGGAAGTTATTTATGACTGGACCTAATATTAATAAACCATGAGCAACTTGTTAACGATTCGTTGCGTGTAGATATTTTTAATTAATTTCAATAACAATATTCATAGTTTTACGCGCAAAAGATATTTTGGTTAATTTATGTTATTATTTGGGACAAGATAAGTCAATAAAAGTTTTCCTTAGTTTTAGAATTTAAGATCGTCGACATTTCAAGAGCGAAAAAAAAAGTTCTTTTCGTTCTTCGTACTTCAGACGCACTCGTAGTTATACGAAGAAAACAAAACTCTAGTGTTTACCTGGATGGAACGTAGTTGTGGTGGTGGTAGTAATGGGGAGTTGCATTGTGTGTATAGGTGCATTCTGTGTAAGTTAGTCTCACAATCGTGTTGTGCGAAGCCGGTAGCAAATGTTAGGTGCGATCAATCGTAGAAACTTTTGCATTAGAATTAACTTTCAACCACGCGAGTTCTTCGTCGAAATATTCGTGTACATTTCAGAAAATACAATCTTCAAATATCTAACGACCGGATATTGGTTAAGACATTTTTTTTTAAAATGGTAGAACAAGTTAATTGATCTATTAATTCTACATTCTTGTTTTCTTTTTTTCTACCATCAATTCACAAATTTCAAAAATTTCTTCTATACCAATGTTCGCATTTAAATCTTATCTCCTCTCTCAATACCATTTAATTTTCAAGTTAGCAAGATGAAAAGCCATTAGTCAGTTGACAAGCACAACCTTCTTCAAGTATCTAAGGATTACCTGTAATTACTAAAGACGGCATCGAGAAATCGGAAGTCGATTAAAACAATATTTGCCTTTAACCAAAGTAAACTGATATTTTCAAGGTTTTTTTTTTATTCGTCGGGGTATCTTAGTCAATGTATGAGAAATACCAGCTTACGGAAAATAAAGATGAAAATAACGCAAAAATGCTTGAGAACGTGCTAATAAATCCAATTACTTTTTACCTCTCGCTTGTCAGGGTGCTTGAGAAAATGCGACTAACGATTTTCTCTCTCTCTCTCTCTCTCTCTCTCTCTCTCTCTTTCCCTTTCTCAAAGTAAAAAGAAAAATGTCAGAAGAGGAAGAAACAGTTATGTCTTCTTCGTTAAATTAATTTTTCCTTCTCGTTAATCAACTCGTCGTGCCTCACCATTCTCGCTTTTTTCTTTCTTTAACCTATTAGATAATGAATCTCAAATCTTAATCTTCATTTTGTCCAAAAAAATATTAACCCTTTTTTTCTAATCTCACGTTCCCATCTCTCTCATTTATTCATCTCTCTTTCTCTCATTTCTCTTTTTTTCGGTTGATCTAATCTTTGGTTTAATCTTTAACTGGTGATTTACTTAGCAGGGGCAAACCTGACATTGAGTTACTAAAATCACGTCTTATTTAATTTTGATTTTGATCTGAAAGAAATGGTACATATAATTTTGAAGCTTTAGGAATATTAAATGAATCAAAATAAAGTAGGAAAATTTACAAGAATAGTTAAGGTATGAAATTGAAATTAAATCCGTAGATTACATCCGATAGAACGGCACAATTCGCAGAACATTGATTTTCAATGTAAGAGATGGATAACTATTGAGCATTTGTGTTGTAATGAAAAGAAAAGTAGATTTTAAAGACAGATCAAATTTCATTTTTATACTTGTGTATTAAATTACTACTACTAAATTACTACTAAAATACTTGTGTATTAACTACTTGTATATTTATATATTGCCTAGTTTAAGTATATACAATACATCTATAAATACGTACCTACGTATGTATATGTTCATCGTGCTTTGCCATCCCCTGACTAGGGTTTTACGTCTTTCTTTTCTCGCCTCGTTCATACCTTCAGGGATGAAGGCCACTCACATTGGCTTTTTCTGTTTGACCTACTACTACACTACTACTACTATTACCAACACTATTCAAAAAGCATTGGCCGGATGTGCGATTGGTCGAAGCTTCTACCGCGAGGAAGGGTAACTGGCGAATTAGATACCTTTTGGAGCTTTTTAAAGAACAATACAAAGAGCTTCCCTCTTTTCTTTCTCTGCTGTATTCTACATCGACTTGTTCTTAAGATACATTAACAAGTCCTTTTTGTTCATTTTTTTCTTTTCTTATTTCAACGAGTCGACGAATCGAAACATTGCTCGGAATTATTCATTTTCGACAATCGATATAACGCAAAAGCTTTAAGGAATATATTTTCAGAAAGTCGATATATTTGAAAGTATGCATCATGTATGTATGTACATATTTGTATAGAAGTGTGTGGGATTTACAGATATTTTCACATTGTTCAAACACGTCAGAATTCTTTAACATTTCCTTCTCGCTTCGTTTGTTCCTATTTCTTTTTCATTTTCTTTCTCTCTTTCTTCCTTATTTTCTTTCTTTCTCGTTGTGTTTTTATTTTGGCAAGGAGTATTTAAGTAATTGAAATAACCTAGTACGTAAGTCATACTCTAACTGACAATTTGAAACTCCTTATAATTGTTTCATGAGAGAGAAGCGAGCTGAAAGTAGAGTATCCTTCATATTCTTCATATTCTTCGACACGTGTTCATGAGAACGTTGAATACAACAGAGAAAATAGTTACAAGGTTGTACACTTATACACGGATATGAAATACTTGAAGAAAATTAGATATGTATATATATTTAAAAAAATAAAGCTTTACTTAAAGAAATAATTTTTTTTTTTTAACAATAAAATTGTTAATGAATTAGTCTATTCTAATCGATTCTATGAATCAACATTCATCTGGCAAACTCTCTTGTTATTAATTAGGAGTAACGTTGATAGATACATATCATCGAATAATTAATGATTTAGGAGATATCAATACATCGATCGACTACTTGTTGATGGTAAGTTATCTTTTAATGAAAAGGGACTCACATTTATTTTTTTTCCTGGTTATTAGATATACAGTAATTCACAGGAGTATTCGTACACACACACACATACACATATTTAGATAGATATTTATTTCAAGTATCATCCTTAGCATTCATTTTTACGGTTGAACAACGGCTATACGAAACAGCTTTTAGCAATTAGTTGGAAAAGGGATATTGTTAAAACGATGCTGGATATCCTGTCGGTCGAACGATAATCGACAGTTCACGTGTAAATGAGGTAACTCATGATTAAAGGACGAACCAAGTACAAATTTAGACGAGAAAGAAAATGACCAAGTGCACCATCGTTTCTCGAGTTTAACTAATTTAAGTGGGACTTGATGGTTACAATACACATTGATCAATTAGTATGCGTGTATGATACGTGTTTTATTAAAATATAGACCTTTAACGCGTTAAGGGACATCATAAGGGTTCCTTGGTCATTTATAAATATAAAATTAATACTCGTGTAGTATTAATTTAATATAATATTTTTTGCATTATATTATTATTAATATTTCAACACTTTATGATAGTTACAAAATCTTATAGTCCTAATATTGTTAAATATCTAAATTTTAAATCTTCGATTGATTTATTTATTTCACGTAATAATTTCGAATCAGGATTTATGTATACATAAGTATATCCCATTTATCGAAAGTAATTTTTCTAAAGAGGATTTAGGTGTGAGAGCAAGCAAGCAGACAAGTAAAGCTTCGCACGCTTTGCACGAAACGACTCGAGCAGGCTAATCCGATCGTAAGGGATGAAACCTAAACGTTGTTCACGTGGGAAACTTCGAACGTTCTCGTAGCACGCTGCTATAAGTCGTAGACGAGTGCCTCGCTCGCTTGCGCATTACATTCATACACATTTTATTATTAACACTTTGCCAAAAATTCAAATCAAATTTAATTTCAATGTTTTTCATTTTTATATTATATAAAACAGTGTTAATTATCTAATAATTCAAATAAATATTCAACACATAATTGATCATTGAAATTTGAATATCGATTAAAAAAAAAAAAAAGATGAAAAGATAGTTAACACGTAATGGCCATTGCAATCATTTAGTTCGCACATGTTTTCATCGGTCGCTAGCTTTCGTCCAGCTTTTCCTAGCATGCCTTTAACAACATGAAGGGGCCTTGTAGATAATATAGAAAAGCGATTCAAATTGATATCAATGAAAATCGCACGAGGATAGGTTAAAGTAGATTAGAGTAGTATAATTACAGTATTCTTCAAACTTGTCTAATTGAAAATTCAAAAAATACATTAATATAGTATAGTATTTAAATAACCAAGAAATTTTTAATTAAAAATTTTACATTTTGTCAATAAAGTTTGTTGTTCAAACGAGTATCGCATCTATAAGAAATTAATGAGATACTGTAGACAAGAAAATTCTATCAACAACGTTAAGACATTCTGATAATACAAAAATTAAAAATCTATAATATCGAGTTAATAGGAATTGTTTCTCCAATATAAATCCTTGAAGTTCATCCCTTAAATATATAGATTTTGGTTTGATAAAGTTTGTAGAAAATTGTTTGAAAAAATATTTCTTGAAAAATAAATTGATGAACGATGAAAAAAAAAACAAAGAAAATAAGAAAAAATGAAAAACAAGACAATTTGAAAGAATACTGTTGTAGAGAGTTGGGATTAGGGAATGTAATGTGGTGTATACAAGCTCCGCTTTCATTAACCTGCATCATCCTTGTCCACTATTCAGGTAAGGTGGACGAAAAAGCGACGCAGCTACACGCGATAGCGTCTTTGAAGGTGCTACTGGATGCAACGAGGCCTCACAACGGTGCTGCGACCTCGACAGCGGCCCATTATTCCGGTACAACCTCTAGGGAGACCACCCTACAACTTCAACAGGGTTCTCAGGGTACCACAACGACTACCACCACGACAACTACTACTGCTGGCACCACAGCTGGCATTCAGGAACTTCCAAACGGCGGTATAGCCGCCGGTCTCGACGCCGGCCTCGAATCGGTAATTCTTACATCTATACCGGGTGTCCAACTAATTCCTTAATCCTATCGAATATTCGCCCTTTATATCAAGGGACCAACTTCTAACTAAGAAACAACCAACTTATATCGCACCAACAAGTTCTTGCCAGTTTTTATTTTTATAATTTTTATTAAAAAATAAGTAATAACTTAAATATTCTTTCGATTTTTATTATAAAGACAATCTGACACTTTGAAGAATCTCGATTGCTTAATTAAAAATACGAATCAGTATAGGCAACAGTTTGAATTAAAGTATACACGCGTGTAAAGATCGAATAACAAACGAAGAGAAAATCTAATTAGTCTGAAAACCAAAAAGAAGAATAAAGTGAAAAATGGGGTTACAAATAATAAGATTTTATTTCACAAACTAATTATTATCCAAATTTTCGATTAATCCGATGTATTATTTGACCTGGAAAATGATTGTCTTTTAAGTCTTTTTTATTAATTTTTTTCTTTTTTTTTTTTTTTACATAAAAACATTTCAAAACGAGCAAATGTAAAATTTTAATTCAAGAACCGATTGATTATATTAGACATAACTCTCGAAAATAGTATCAAAGTAGGACACCCAGTATGTATATGCAATCAATCATTACGTACTTCGAATAGTTTTCCCGCCTGCTAACATTCCTTCCTTCCTGTTTCCTTAAGATATCCTTCTGGAACGTGTCACGTGACCAATCATCATTCTTTTCTTCCTTATCCTACAAAGAAATGGTGAAGGATTGATAGGGGGAGGGAGAAAGAAAAAGAGGATAAGAGGGAAATGAAGAGAGTGAGAGAGAGAGAGAGAGGTTAAAAATGGGGAAAGGAAGATTAACGGGATAGAATACTACTACTTCGTTTATTCGTTTGCTAACTACAACGAGGTCATTGGGTCAAATTGAAAGGCATTAAAAGTAAACTTATTTTTAAACTGCGTTATGTATAAAGAGTAGGAGGAAGTTGTTAGGAGAATGCTTCGTTATTCGCAAACGAGAGCATCGTTTGACGTCAAACTCTTGATATCTTTCTCGATGTTGCGTGAGTGTTCTCTCTCTCTCTCTCTCTCTCTCTCTCTCTCTCCCTCTCTGTGTTTTCTTCGCAAGGAAACGCGTTTACGATATACACAGAATAGTTAAAGGTAGGAAACGATCAGCCGTGTTTCTCAGCCCTTTAACATTTTTCAACGATCGATAAAGTGCATTTAGAATTCTACTCAATTATTCTCATTTTCCGTATCGACCAACCGAAGTACTTTTCACGGTTAATCTCTTTTTATCTAACCGCTGTACGAATATTTTCTTTTTTTTCTAGTTAAATGTTAAACGTTAAATGTTGGTTAAGAATTTCGATTTAGTTATAAAACGAGAACTTTTTTTCGTCGAGACTTATCGTACGAGTACACTTATCGCATTTAATCGTTTCCATGTAATGAGTAATTTACAGATTTGTTCGTTTCTTTCTTATTTTTTTTTTTTTTTTACTTTATCCTGTTCTTGTAATTAATGTTAAAAACGTTGGTTAAATAATTTGGATTTATTTACATTTATTCGATCGGTTTGTTTTAATCTTTCAATCATAGTTATTTAGATAAGGAAAACGTGTATTGTCTGATCAATGATGTCCTTGTACTACTTAGGTACTAAGGATAGGTGCAAATACGTGTGTATATCGATTTAGGAAATAAGAAAAAGGGAAAGAAAGAGAAAGTGAGATTATAGAAACGCATGGAAAAAGAAATTTCTAAAAAATATTTTATTAAAAATTTATGTATATATGAATCCATAATTATGAAAGTGGTTTAGGTCAAAATTAAAAAAAAATTAGTTTATCAGTTATTACGCACCACATTATTTTAAACTAAATAAATTCAATGTAATTTTCACGATATTGTTAAAAATGAATCGTTAGATAATATTTGTTATTTCAATATTTTATAGAATTCATATAGAGAGTGTTCAAATATAAATCTTTAAATATCTCGAAACAAGAGATATATGACTTAGAGATCACTTTCATAATTATAAGCACATATAAACTGAAAAAGGAAAATTCAATATTAATCAATCGAACTAATTGTTATTATTGTAATTAATAAATATTGAGACAGAATTTAATAATGATTAGATATTGTAATATTTGTTCTTTTTCATGTTCACAAAGCGTGTGGGGTTTATGTAAAAAGCGATTGCCTCGAAAGAAAACTTCAATAGGCTTTCAGATAACGACGACGAATGACGTAGGGCATACGTATATACATAATAATAATAATAATAATAATAATAATAATATATATATATATTATATATAATATATATAATATGTATATATTATATATACATATATATGTATGTCATACGTAAGTACAATTGTTACTCGGAAAAAAAAGAGAGTTGGTTGGTAGGAAAGAAAGATCGATAAATTTTTATCTACCTCGCGAATAGGCGGCAACTGTTATACACATTTATATACATATATATATATATATATATGTGTATCTGTGTATGTGTGTGTGTGTGTACACTGAAAATTATGTATATCTATGCATACATATCTATCTTTTTTCTCTCTCTCTCTCTCACTCTCTCTCTCTCTCTCTTTACAAGTTTCCTCAGGGAGAAGCGTATGACAGTCGATGTAAAAACGTAAAAAACGTAAAAAAAAAGAACGTAACAACCGATATCGGTCCTGTCTTTGTGCTAGCTTATTTATCAGATCGTATCGAAACATTCAACCTGCCATGATAGAAAAACAAATATCGAGTATAATTCGTATAGATCATGATGAGGTTAACGAGAGACACTTTATTCGACGATAGATTACATTGACATATTTCTCGATAAGTTGGAACATTTTTATTTATTTTTATTTTATTCTGACAGAAAATATAATATATTTTCTTTGTTTTAGAATAGTTTAAAAGTTTATATATATATATATATATATATATATATATATACTAGGGTGCCCCGGCCACGCGTTGCTGTGGCTTTTTTTGAGGTGAAAACTTTTTCAAAATCAGATCGATTTAAAAATCGTTAAATGAAAGAACGTAAAACTGATAAAAAAAAGATAATTTATTAATTAATAAAATTCATTATATAATTTTTTATTCTATATATTAATT
>NW_015149051.1:405227-421469 GCF_001465965.1 Polistes dominula | reverse complement strand
CGATTCTCATAGATACCGGATAAGCACAAAAAATTTCATCAAAATCGGTTAAGCCGTTTCGGAGGAGTATGGGAACGAAAACTGTGACACGAGATTTTTATATATATATAGATATATATATATATATATATATATATATAAATATAAGAATACATACATACGTAAAACGCGTAATCCTTATGATTTATTTCGGAAATAAAACAGCTGTTTCCTTTTTCTTCTTCTTCATCTTCGTTTCGCTATATTCCAGTTTATACTTATACATGAAAGAATAAAAATTTTTCAAGCGAAATCCAAATACAGGGTATACACATATTAGATATTTTATTTGTAAACTCGTATACCTCGTAAATTCTCTTTTATACGAAAAGGACCATCATCCTACGGAGACACGATATTAAATTTAAACAAAAAAAAAACAAAAAAACGATGTTTCAATATCTTTTAATAGGAAAGATAAAAAGATAGAGATTATTAAATGAAATATTTATTTTGAGAAATCTACGAACAATCGGGAATCCTAATTACGATTCTAATTCGAGACACATTCTTTCCCATTCCCTCCTTCCCTCTTTCTTTTAGTCGGTTAGAGAGGAGCGAAGTTTAGACCTTTTTTTTCTTTCACGGATAAAAATCGAGCGACCAAGCCTTTTTCGGGTTGATATTAGCTGCTGGTTTCAGGTTGGCGCCGATGGCAGAGATCCTCCGGCCGCTTTGTCCTAAATGAGCGAAAAGGCCTTTTCATTTTGAATGCACCGCGGAATCTAGGTCAATGCTGGCTACACCCACCACCAACACTACCAACCATCCACCGACACCAACTAACTTGTCTTCTCTTTTCTACATTGCACTCGCTGCAACTTGCACTCTTCTTCTACTACTACTACTACTACTACTACTACTACTAGTTGTCTTCTTTTTCTTTTTTTTCTTCTTCTTACCAACGTCTCGTTGCAAAGTCACTAGCCGGCGGCTTTTCCACTGGAATTCCGGATTTTACAAAAAAAACTGGACACCCTTCTTCCACGGTCATTTTCGATCTGTGACCTTCCCATTCTCGTTTTATCTCATTTCCCTTCGAAGTTCTTAACATTAGTATTTATTATTCTTTTCATTTTTCATAAGGTAGTCACATCACGTTTGTCTCACAGTTCATAAAAGTTTTGCGATTGATAATTATTTTTATCATCTTTCATATCGCTAAAAGCTTTTTTATTTCTTTTTTTCTTTATTTTTCGGCTCGAATTAATATCTTTTTGTTCTATGGAAAAAATTGATTCGAGTGATAGCGAGTACATTATATATCGAATTTCATACAGTTTCTATAAGCTTGTTCAATGGCAATTGAAGATATGTTAAAAAGGATTGAATGCTACATTAAATTTTTCACTGCTCATATAAATAATATATTTCATTTTTCTTCAATTGCTATTTAATGAAAACCTGCTTGTCCCATAAAAATGATAAATGAAAAATACTAAAAAAAGTGACGTCGCACTTTTTACGATTTATGTCATTAATCTTTCATTTTAGTTTTTAATTCGTTTGTATTATATATATATATATATATAAATTACGTGTCACGTTGTTTGTCCGCAATGGACTCTTAAACTACTGAACCGATTTTAATAAAGTTTTGCACATAGTGTGCAGTTTCATCCAACTTGAAAGATAGGATAGTTTATATCTCAATTTATAATCGCAATATTATTTTATTGCGAATTATTTGTTTATTAACAAAGAGTCATGATTATCTCTGTTAGTTCGATAAGATTCTAACAGATGGCGGTAAAAGGGAATTCGTTGACTTAAGGACGTGTGTATCGGACTGATTGTGAGCCATAGCAACGCGTGGCGGGGCACTCCTATATATATATATATCTATCTATAAATAAAATAAAAACAAATAGAAAAGAAAAATATACATAATATTAATTATAATATAAAAGATTGAATTAAAAAATAGGGAAACTTATAAAATAAAAATTATATTACGCTTTGTAGATAGACAAAAGTTCTTATAATAATTCATCATCCTTTTTAATACACTTTGTAGATCTTTCTAGTGAAATTATTTTTATATGAATTTGAATGCGACACGTGCATATTCAGTACACATCGTTATGTTCCTTCGAACGACGTCTCTTCGTGCGTAATTGCCGCTCCTCGTGTTATAAGATACTAAGTGCAGAGAAATGTAACAATTTTGGTAGCTTTAATGAGTACACGTGTTCACCACTAAAATATTTCTCTCTCTCTCTTTCCTTCTCTTTCTCTTTCTCGACACATCTAGAAACATCTCGCAATTTCAACACACTTTACTCTCTTTAACAATATATATATGTATATAGTGTATGTATGTATATTTTTATTGCCCTAAATTACATTAATTCTAACAAACAAAAGAAAAAGAAAATAAAATGAACATTTTTACAAACATAAAAAAAAGAAAGTATATATTTAGGTATTTAATTTTACAACTAACAGAAAATTGTAACTTAAATGAAATTATTGAACAATTGGATACATATATTCGCTATATTTTTCATCTATTGTTTACAAAACATCGAGTATGATAAAATCATTGTAAAGTGTACAATATCAATCTCAATCTCTCAGTATCTTGTTAATAAATCATTTGTTTAAAAAACAACAGGACTAGTTGGGAGAATTCAAGCAGAGTCACAGAAGCTATTGTAATAGGTTTATCCAAGGATGAATAAGGGCTTTCTTTGTGCTTATGCTACGGATTGCAGTTTTTCGAAGCTTATCCCTAGCGTCAAGTTTATTGTGTTTTCTAACAATACACTTCATATGCCTTCTTTTGCTTTCTCCTCTCTCCCTTTATACTTTTAAAAAGAACAGGATAAAGTAAAGGAGAGAAGAAGAAAGAGAGAGAGAAACACTATGTGTATGTTACTCACAATAATAAAAGTTTACTAACTGACGAGTACATCATGTTACGTTAACTATCAAATCTGATTGAAATATTACAGAATGATGGGGATAAAAATAATGTTGGCAGTAAAAAATAAATAGAAAAAAAAAGAAATATGTAGTTTGTAAATTTAAATTAATATGTTTTTTTCTTGAATGGAGAAAAATTCATAACGTAGAAGTATACCGACTGTACAACAAACCGGATATCATTAATGTCGTAAAATTACACCGATTAAGATGGGCAGGTCATGTGACGTTTATGGGTGAGGATTGAATAGCGCATAAAATACTGATCGGAAAAGACCACTGGATAGACCGAGACGTAGATGGGAAGACAATATTAGGAGAGATCTTAAGGAAATAGGCTACGAAAACCGCAAATGGAGGGGTAATGCTCAGGGACGGGAACACTGACGGGATTTAGTATTAGGTCGAGTCATAAATAACTTCCGATGCGGTTATGTAGAATCTATTTTTCGTATTTACCTATTATAAGTCACCGAAACAAACGGATTTTCGATATCACTAGATAGATAAGGATTCAGTTAGCCTTCTGGTAACTTTTTTATGCAGTCAATATTACATTTCACCGTTTTTCTTAACTACTGAAATGGATAGTAAAAAGTGCATATTCGACATGTAATGCTTTAAGAATTGAAACAAGGCAATAGCACTAAAGTGGCAACTGAAAAAATATGCAGCGTATACAGTACAGGACTGATAACTGATAGGGCAATCAGAAATTGGTTTGTAAAATTCAGTTCTGGAGATACGATTTTAAAAGATTAACCGAGTGCAGGATGTATTTCCTGCTTTGACGAATTTTTTAAAGGTAATATTGGAGCAAAATTCAATAGATACGTTGAACAATTGCAAAGAGTGCAAAAAAAACTCCATGAAAGGTGTCTTGCATTTATCAGTCGCAGAAACGCCATTCTTTGTCTCATAAAAAACGGAAGTTATTTATAACTCGACCTAATATTTGCGGCAATCAACTTTCGAGTTCCTAATGCCAATTTAAAATAATAATAATAATGTTTTTTTCTTACATTGGTTTCAGGGCGAAGAGGATGAGCCTCCAGAAGCCTTGGATATGGCCTGGCCTAGTAATTTTAAGAAGAGGATAACTTATATATTAGTAGCACCGATTCTATTTCCTCTATGGCTAACTCTACCAGACACACGAACGCCCAAAGGTATTATTTTATCATTATTTTTATAGACAATTTTATTTTTTGTAGACTTTGAATAATTTATTTCGAAAATTTCACAATGATTTTAGAAATTGTTCATAAAAGATTATAATATTACAATATTTTAACTACAGTATTTGTAATATAATATTAATAATATATATATATATATATATATATATATATATATATATATATACATTAATAATAATGTAAGATACGAGTAGGAGCTTCGAAATAATCGAATAAAGACTCGATTAAGTAGAGTGCACGTGGCTAACATCCTTTATTACGCTCACTATAGTAAATTGTTGCGATCTGCTGAAGGGAGAAAGAGAGTATGTCGTGAGTAATATCAAGATGGAGTGGTTTTACACGAGAAAAAATGTAAAGAAAAGATATATAGATAAAAAGAAAGAGAGAGAGAAAGAGAAAGAGATAATAAAGATTCTTCAATTTTTTTTAAATATTCACATTTAACAAACTATTCCTACTTTTTCGAAATAAAATGTTAAAGACTTGTAATGCAAAAATATGAAAGTATCATTCATTGATGATAAATAATATAATCCCTTAATGTTCGAAGATTACATTAAAACCTATATTAATTGTCTACTTGTAAATAGTAATTACTCTTGATCAAAATTTTGCAGATTCATTTTTTTCAGATTATAAAAGTAGAAGATTGACTAAAAGTTTTAAAAGTATCGAACAAAAGTAATTGATATTTTAAATGATTTATTTAGCCCATCTAGCATAACAAGTATAGATAGTATAACTTGTAATTTTGATTTTAATACGTAGTTTGGAACTTAAATTGTGGCAACTATTTATTCACAACCGATACAAATGAGGTACATGTTTGCACCAGTTACTGTCCTTCAATGTAGTCATCAGCGTTGTGTAGAACCCGTTGCCAGCGATTTGGAAGGCGTAATATACCGTTAGCAGAGCCTGTTCTGTTGATGGTGCGAATGGAGCGGTCTACTGCCTGTCGAATCTCTGGAACAGTTCTGAAGCGAATGCCACGATGGGTTCCACATGAATTGACGGAAATGCAGAAATAGATGCGTTACGACGCTGCTCAGACGCACTTGGAGCGCTATGAGCGCGAAGGAGAAGCTTTCTTATGCCGTATCGTAACACTGAATGAGACATGGCAGTAAACCGCTCTATTCGCACCATTAACAGAACAGGCTCTGCTAATGGTATATTACGCCTTCCACATCGCTGGCAACGGGGTCTACACAACGCTGGTGTCTACTTTGAAGGACAGTAACAGAAGCAAACATGTAAATCTTTTGTATCGGTTGTGAATAAACAGTTGCCACTATTTAAGTTCCAACCTACGTACATGAACTAAGAATACTCTAAATTCTTATAAGTTATACTGTACATAAACAAACTACTACCAATTAAACTAACATAAGTATAAAATAATAAATTTTTTTTTGTTCGGATTTAAATGAAAAATACATAATCCATACAAATGAGTTTAAAATGAAGCATAACAAGTATAGCTATTATAACTTATAATTTTGATTTTAATACATGAACTAATAATACTAAAATCTTATAAGTTATACTATAATTTAACAGACTACTACCAATTAAACTAACATAAGTATAAAATAACACATTTTTTTTATTCGGATTAAAATGAAAAATAAATAATCCATACAAATGAGTTTAAAATGAAGGCATCATACGTGATTAAGTTGAAATATAAATTCAACTCTCGTATTTCGAAAATTACATGCATCAATCACGAATAGAGAAGAGAAACGACACATTATCTGGCATCTATTAATGGCCACAATATTTCGGAGTGACACAATGCTTGCGACGAAAGATGATATTGACGCGCTAATTTCGAATCGGCGCCTGATTGTTGCCCTGATCGACGTATTGTGTGTGTCTATTCAATCGTCCAATGAATCACGTCCCACCATATACCAAACATATAGTATATACATATATACATATATATATATATATATATATATATATATATATTTATTTATTTGTTTATGTATTAACCCATCTACACACACATAAATATAATAAACTCATACTTATTTAAACAAATAGATACATACTTTAAATATATAAATATCATTTATGCATAAAACACACACACGATACTTTAGGTGTCAGAAAAGTCGCTGTATCGAATTAAAAAATTATAAATTTTATTCGGTCAATATTTGTAATTACAGCATTGTAGATTTACAAATAGAAACACTTCATCTTGGGATTAGAAACTAAATATTATAATTTTATGTTTAAATTAATACTTTTGGGACACTCCGTATATAGGAATATATATGCATTCCTATATACTTTTTAAGCCCTTTTCAATCTTCTTTAAAGCGTTTCTTTATCGATCGATAAAAAGCAGATCAAATTTTAGATATTTTCTCCGCAAGTATATCTAAGATAGAGAGAAAAGTAAAAAAGTGCAAATTTCAAATGGATATTTCTAGAGATAGAAAAATAATCGATGATGACTTTTCCTTTCTTGATGTCAATAAAACGAATTTGATAAAGTGAGCAAATGAGAGAAAAAAAGATAGAGGGATTGACAAACGAGAATTGGAACGAGGAGGGATCGGATTAGATTACTGAAAGATTAGGAGTCCTCAAGTGCGATTAGTTTTTTTCGATCGTTCCAATAACCGATCGTCATTTACTCGTGTCACGAAATGCGCATCCATCGGAAACTACTTATTTTACCTGATATTTTCTTCAAACTCACATTGTGTAAGAAGTGTTCTCGTCGTCGAATCAAAAAGTAACCATCGACGAATGTGTTCCATTGAAGGAATTATTATAGTCATTAGGTCTGAATAATGTAATTGGTTATAATGACAACATAGTAAGGAGGATTTTATTTGGATTTCAGGAAAAAAATTCTTCGCGGTAACATTCATTGGATCGATCGTGTGGATAGCTGCATACTCGTACCTGATGGTCTGGTGGGCAAACGTTGCAGGTGATACCGTTGGTATTCCACCGGAAGTAATGGGTCTGACGTTCCTGGCTGCCGGTACCAGTATTCCCGATCTCATCACAAGTGTCATAGTAGCACGAAAGGGATTCGGTGATATGGCAGTATCGAGCTCTGTCGGTAGTAACATCTTTGACGTAACTGTTGGGTAAGCAAATTCATTATCATCATATCATAATTAACGACTGATCGATAGATTTCAATCTTTATTTATTAATTCCTATCTCTCATTCTGACTTTTCATAGTTAATTATGATCACGTATAAACCGGATCATCCATGAAAGTCCACTGCATTCATGAAAGCATAAATAAATTTATTTTAATTTATCATTATTCGATCATTCTATAATTATAAATGTGCAGGATGTCTCAAAACGCATTTTTGAAACAAATAAAAAAGGTTTAATATCAGATAAAAAATATAGCCAAATAAAAAGATAATATAGGTTAGTGATTTTAACTTAAACAAAAACGTTCCCGAGGAGGTCAACCTAATTCAAATTGGAATGAAGTTGGCGGTCAGTAGAGGAGAAACGGATTCGGCGGTCACGATGGTCGACCTATCGTGGTATTCTCGTTATCAGACAGTAATCGCGTTCGCCATTCGTTTCTCGTATTATTATATCGTTGATCGATCAAAATACCACGAATACTATGCCATACGTTATTCATTTCCCACCTTGAACCGCTAAGAATATTTCTCTCTCTCAAATCCGCGGATCAAATTTTAAGATATCACTAGATATCACGCCAATAGATTTTTACTCGCACAAATAAATACGCTAAGTATTCGTGACGTTATTTGCCATAATAATAAATTTTATTCTCTATAAATGTCACTTCTGCTTTCATAATAAAAGATATTTATTAAATAGAATTATTATTTTGCTGGTAAAAGATTATGCGAAAAAGAAACTGGGACATCCTGTATATATGTATATATATAATAATTTATTAAATAAAATTATATCAAATAAATAAGCTCGTATAGTTTAGATTATTTTTATGTAATCTTACATATATTGTTCATTTCCGAACAATTGATTACTCTTATGGACGAATCTTTGAAAATGAAATTATACTTTCGACTGAAGACGGAACAGTTCTGGCAGTCGATTTTTCATTGGAGAAACGATGAAAGGATAGAATCCGATCAACGGTCGATCGATCGCGATCGTTTTGTACAATCTAGCTCGGTATCTGCCAGTTGGCAAAGTGCCTGGAATCGGAAACGAACGAAGCTCTAGTTCCTTCATGTTTGTACAGAACGTTCTCTTTCGAAGTAAAGAATCTCATTTTGTAGGAGAAAACGTTTGCAAAAAAATCACTCAGATAATGTCCTTGATATTGATCGATCTATCGGTTTTACGACGAGGCCATCGAATAGAAGAAAGAAAAAAAGAAAAAAAGAAAAAAAGAATAAAAATAAAATATTTGATCTATATTTTACAATTCTAGTTTCTGCATTAATTATATTAAGAACTCTCCATCGGTATATATATACACACACACACACACGCACGCGCGCGCGCGCGTACACACGTACACACGTACATACGTACATATATGTATTTACTATGATTTAATATCGCAGTGATTTTCTTTTAAACAAAATTGTTAACAGGCTTCCGGTACCGTGGCTCCTCTACGGCTTGATCTATGGGAAGCCAGTGGAGGTGAACTCGGTGGGTATGGTGTGCAGCATAGCGATTCTGTTCTGCATGCTACTATTCGTGATTATAAGCATCGCCTGTTTCAAGTGGAAAATGAACAAGGGTCTCGGCTCCACGATGTTCCTCCTGTACTTCGCCTTCGTCGCTGTCTCGCTCATGTTCGAGTACGAGCTTCTCGTCTGTCCGGTCTAGGAACGAAAACAAGAGCTAAATGCTCCTGAACAATATTGTCTCGTGTTCGTCATTGCAAAATGTCACCAAAAATATCATCACCATCATCATCATTGTCATCATTGCCATCATTGTCATAATCATAATAATAATAATCATCATAGTTACCATCATCATCATCATAATCATCATCATCATTATGGTTATCATTGTCGTTATTATCATCAGCAAGAACAGCATCCTCGTCAACGAATCGACGATCTCTTCCTCGAGCTGAGGATTTGTGCGTTCTATCGATTTCATGAAAAAGGAAAAGGAGGAGGGGGGAGAAGGAGAAAGGGAACCTTTCCAGGACATCATCACCATCGACCACAACCACTACCACCATCACGAACTACTACTACTACAACTACTACTACTACTACTACTATTACTACTACTACTACTACTACTACTATTACTACTATCACTACTACCACTAGCACCAATACAGTCAAGCATCGCCACAGACACTCAACATCCACGTAAGAAGAACATAAAAAATGTTTCTTCTTTATAGTCGAAGATGTACATATTGTATAAACCTTGAAATACCTGAAACGAAATACTCATCTGATCTTAAGAAGATTCACGATGGCTCAAAACACGAGCTATCATTCGTTCGTTCGTTGAGAGACCTGGCGAGAGAGAGCGTGTCAGCCGATCGTGCCAAGGATTGATTACAAAGAAAGAATGGAAGAATTTAAAAAAAAAAAAAAGATAAAAAGACAAAAAGATTATTAGCAGAAAAACCAAAGAATCGTGTTCCTCTCTTGCTTGCTTCATATGTTATCTTGTAGAGAAAGAAAGAAAAAAAGAAAGGAAGAAAATAAAGAGAAAGAGAGGAGAAAAACAAATATTTATTTGTTAAATTATACAATTATATAAATGATATCACGTTTGATGATTAAAATAGAAGAAATAAGGGAAAGAGAGATAGAAAGAGAGTAAGGGAGAGAGAGAGAGAGTGAGGGAGGATGAGAGATCGAGAGAGATAAATATATGAAACAGTTAATCCAAAATTACTAATAAATAATTAATATATTAATTAAGAGATATGTTATTACTCGCGAGATAACTAATCCATCTATCGATACGCCAATTTTCGAACAGACGCAAATCATTTAATAAAAGAAAGGTGAGCCTACCTTTCTATTGTTGATATTACTATGATTATTATTGTTATTATTATTATTATTATTATTATTATTATTATTATTATTATTATTATTATTATTATTATTAAAATTATGAAACTTCATAATTTTTAATTTAGCATGCTTCTTCTCTCGGCGTTAAATACTTGAATACTAATGAATCGATTTATATATTCTAAATCTAACCCATCTTACTTAAGTATGTATATAACTATAATATCTTTTATCTCTTTAGAAAAACAAATAAAACTATATTGGAATTTATTGGTACGACCAGCTCTCTTTCTTTCTTTCTTTTTCTCTTTTTCACGCATTTTCTCTCTCTCTCTTTAATTTTCTGATCTAACTTTAACACTTAATACATTTCAAATTTGTTACGTATATCATTAGGATTTATTAGGAAAGAGAGCCATAGCAAGAACATTATCAAAATGGTGGTGATACCTCCGGTGTTTGAAAAGGAAAATATAAAATGTTGAAAAAGGGAGACAAAAAGAAAGAAAAAGAGAAAGAGTGAAGGTGAGAGAAAAAAACTATTTATAAGATGGGAAAAAAAATTAAATGATCTTTTAGAACGCTTATTGTGGTCAAGGAGTCTTTGTGACCACTCGTTCGCCTTACTGCTTTCTCTCTAAACAAATTTTTGCGTCTCTAGTGGCTAGAGTAGAAACTTTATACTCTCTGTCGTGCTCACGGAACCGTTTTCTATTCGAATATTTCCTGGATCGATCAGCAAAGCAAGTTTCGCGTATTCTTACTTTTCAAATTGAAAAGAAAGTGAGAGTGAGAGAGAGAGAGAGAGAGAGAGATAGTTAAAGGGATCGTCTTCAAATTGGCCTATAGGGTCTACGAGGACTATAATAAATAATTAGGGACTAAGAATTTTAATCCTCTATTTCCATTATTTTTACTCGTCAAAGTTAATTGCTTTTTCTTAATAATATTAATATCCAATTTAATATTATATAAAAACAAAACAAAATATTTGAGATTAATATTTCTGATTTTTTACTTTCCTTTTTTATTTTCATTTAAATAAGGTTTTAGAGGATTAAAAGCTTAGTCCGAATGATACGCACATATTATATACATACACTTACACATGCACGAATACGTACGTGTGTAGATACAAAAGAAACGTCGGCAGAACGTTTTTTTTTTTCCTTCGAAATGAAGGAGAGGGTTAATAAACGTTTTAAGAAAATGCGATCGATCGTAGGGCAATTGCATAATAGTCAAAATTACAAAAAGATATGTTTGTGTGTGTATGCAATACCATCCAGGTTCGAAAATATCTTTGTAGTTATTAAAGATAAATCATATGATCTTTGTGATACAAAAAAAAGGTTACATATTTATACATAAATATATTGTTATCTAATTTTTTAATCGTTCCATCCCCATTTATTGGTAATTATATTTTGTATTAAATAAAATATAAGTGTGTGTGTGTGTATTATTGAATTTTCGAACCACATGGTACAACATATATATACTTTGATTAATTATTTATTAATAAAAATCGTATTGATATTTCAATCGAAAAGATCATAAGATTGTTAATGAGAAATTCTAAGAGAAAAAAAAACGGTTCCGTTTTTTATTAAATTCGATTAATACTACTACCAAAAAACAATTCGTAAGAGGATAAGTACGAACAAGCCAAACTGGCCAGCCATCAATTCGCTCAAGATGGCGCCAAGCTATTATTATTGGCATTTTCAATTTCTAGAGATCGAAACGCGTTGTACGAGAATTGGTAAAGAAAAGAAAATAGAAAAAAGTAAAAAAAAGAAAACCATTGTAAAAAAAAAAAAATTCTTTAGATTTCAACACTCTTGTACCGCTTGTTCAATGCACTTTCACGTGTGTATAATATGAATGAATGAATTAAGCAAATTTACGCGAATAAAAGTCATCGATCAATTGAATTCTCGTACGACGATTTTCTTATAAAGGGCATTTCAAGATGGTCGAGTATCGATCGGATTCGAAAGCAAAGAAAAAGAAAGGGTCGATAATTCGAGAAAGAGAGAGAGAGAGAGAGAGAGAGAGAGAGATAGAAAGAGTTTAGAACGAAAACGAACTTTTTTTCTACAAAGTTAATAATAATTAAAAGTAAACAAAATAAATTGGGGACCCACGCGAAGAGAAATATGGTATTTTACAACGCGTAAGGTTACTCACAGTAGATACAAGGAACATAATCGTAAATCTCAACGAATCCGATAAATACGCGTTCAAAATGGACTCATTCTTTTTCTGAATTCTTTCACAATTTACGATGTCAAATACTGTGACACCTTGAAATGAGAGAAGAAGAAATAAGAAAGAGGGTTATACCTTTTAGAGACATAGCAAAAATACTATTATTACTATTATTATATCGTTATTACGTGTACACAAAGAGAAAGAAAAAGAGAGAGAGGGGGGAAAGGAGAGGAGAGAGAGAGAGAGAGTGAAATTTTTTATTAGAGTTATTAAAGAGATGAAAGAGAGAAATAGAAATAGGAAAAGAGAAAGGGAAAATGGTTAAAAAAGAATACAGAAGTTTGTATTGTATAAAATGTTTAACAAAAAAAAAATGAAATTTTAAACATCATAGAATTACTATAATTAATAAGGTGATCTCGACTATATTAATTATTAAGTATTAAGTGAAAACAAAAATACGTTATTAAAATAATGCATACCCAATAACAGCAAAATGAAAAAAGAAAGGACATGCGACTACACTTATATTACATATATAAATACATACCCGTATATATATATAAATATATACATACATTTAACACGCACAGATTTGAGAATAAAGAAAACCAAAAATATGTATTCGGTAGTGTCAGCGCCTAAAAGCGGCCTAGCTTTTTATTCGATTAAAACGGCAGAAATCCGAGAATGACGATGATGAAATTATTCTAATAAATTGCGAACAAAATGTTAAATAGTTAAATATCGACGTTTAACAAAATAGGGAGAGACATTAGGCTAGAAAAAATGTAAGTATAAGTAAATACTTTAAAACACATAGACCATTTTTCGAAGTCGAAATGACGATGTGATCGTTTCGTTTTTTCGAAAGATGGGACTTAGGAAGGGGTTGGTTAAAAAAAAAAAGAGAGATCTTTTAAAAGAGGAAAATGTATTTATCTTGCATATTTCATCCCCTTCTCCCTCCTTCTACCGATCGATTCAAAAGAAGAAAATTATTAAACGATGTTGAAGGCTTGTGAATCCGATCAAATTCATCTCTTCGGTATATTATTTATTTTACATATATATACGTAGGTTGGAACTTAAATAGTGGCAACTATTTATTCACAACTGATACAAAAGAGTTACATATTTGCTCCTGTTACTGTCCTTCAAAGTAGTCACCAGCGTTGTGTAGAACCCGTTGCCAGCGATGTGGAAGGCGTAATATACCGTTAGCAGAGCCTGTTCTGTTAATGGTGCGAATAGAGCGGTTTACTGCCATGTCTCATTCAGTGTTACGATACGGCATAAGAAAGCTTCTCCTTCGCGCTCATAGCGCTCCAAGTGCGTCTGAGCAGCGTCGTAACGCATCTATTTCTGCATTTCCGTCAATTCATGTGGAACCCATCGTGGCATTCGCTTCAGAACTGTTCCAGAGTTTCGACAGGCAGTAGACCGCTCCATTCGCACCATCAACAGAACAGGCTCTGCTAACGGTATACTACGCCTTTCAAATCGCTGGCAACGGGTTCTACACAACGCTGGTGACTACTTTGAAGGACAGTAACAAGAGCAAACATGTAACTCTTTTGTATCAGTCGTGAATAAATAGTTGCCACTATTTAAGTTCCAACCTACGTATATATAATATTTATATTAATTATATGTTTCATCATGATAATATTCTTTGAAATATTATTTCGATTTATGTTAATAATTTTTATTTTAGTTCGCCTCATAGAAGAAAGAGAAAGAGAAGAATACTCTTTTTTTTTTATTATTTACTCTTGCATTATATAACAACGAGAGAAGAGCTTAAAAATCGTTAACATTGGACGAATAAGATAAAGATAAGGAACGAGAGAAGAAAGATGTTTGACAAATCTAATTAGAGCCTATTTATTACTTTCATATCGACAAAGAGAGAGGACAGATTTGTTGAGGAACAATTTTCAAGATTTACAAATTGACGAGTTTGTTAAAAGTCGGAAAGAGAAATGTAGAGAATGGACGTAGTCGTATATGTATGTGTATGAGGAAAAAAAGAAGGAGAGAGAGAGAGAGAGAGAGAGAGAGAGAGAGAGAGAGAGAGTGAATGATCTAATTAATTACGCTTTTACGATAACAATTTTTCCGGCCGGCCTTGTTTTTTAAAAGATATTTCCAAAAAAAGAAAAATAAAAAAAAAAAGAGATAGTTACTAGTTATCAGAGAACGTCGTGTTTTAGAAAAATAAAAAAATAAAAATTGTTCTATATATAAATATATGAAAATTATTGGTATTACAAATTGAAGAGAAAAGTGTGGAGAAAAAAAAGAGAGATAAAAAAAATAACGATGTTTAATAAATAAGTTATTACGTAGAACTTACGATACACATGTTGTTAGCTTATAATAACGTGTGAACCAAAAACATTTAAAATGTAAAATTAAGTAGCGAAAAAAACGCAATACGATCTTCCCGAAATATCGATCAAATTATATAATTAATCGTAACGCCATTGGTTGGAGAATTTTCATTTATAAATATCGTTTTCGTGCTTGCAAATGAGAAGAAAAGAGACGGAAGAGATCATCTTTCTTTCTTTCTTTCTTTCTTTTCTCTCCCTCTTTCTCTCTCACTCTATTTTTCTCTCTTTCTTTTACTTTCTCTTTCTCTCTCTTTCTCTCTCTCTCTCTCTCTCTCTGCCCGTCTCTTTCTCTCTCTTATCATTGGTAAGGTAAAAAATAAACCAAAAAAATTATTAAAAAATTTGAAAAAATCGTTAAGGCTCCTATAAACTTTGAAAAATGTTACGAAAAATGATCATCGACAACGTAATAAAAAGTATCCTTGTTTTTGAGAATAATTAAAGATTTATTTTAAATAGAAAAAAATGGATATAAGTATTTAACTAATTTTAAGCGAAAGTTTGTTGAATCGTACAATTAATCCATACAAGAATTATAATAATCATTATAAAATTGTATTGAAAATAATAGGATTAATTTAATTCCAACTATTACGAAAATTGATAATGGAATGATAAATATGTTGAAAAAGGTCTTTGTTTTCTTGCATCGATGCTGATTGATTCTAATGCCGAATTACAGACGTTGCAACGTGTATCGAAATATCTAAACAAAACAAAAAATCAATTATTGTGAAGACCTTTATTACATGTTTAAATATGCTGCGATTTATACATCGACACTTTTAGATTTAATGAAAACCTTTACCACAATTTCAGTTTACCAATCTTATTACCAATTCTTTTCAATTTGTCATATGTTACAAAAAAAAAAACAAAGAAAAGAAAAGAAAGAAATACTGTATAATATATAATTTTAATTTCGTGATTATTGATTTTGAATAGAAGAAAAATTGTATAACTATTAAACTAGTTTTAATCCAAATGACCAATTTTTTAGTCATACTTGCAATTTAACCATATCAAAAATTATTGTGATGAGTATAAAATTGTACAAAATGAGTATGTCTAATTTTACTCCTTTAATTACGAAACGTTGAGACACGTATTTTTTGTTTCTTTTGTTTCTGCATCGATGCCGATTATTTTTCTAATTTGTCGATGCCAAATTATATTTATTACATTGGAGCATGTATTATTATAATATGTAACTTGAAAATCGATACATGCATCACAACGTATATGCTGGTACATAATTATGACAATAGATTAACGATAAGTCAAAAATTAGGAGAAAAAAAAATTGATTTTACGATTTACATGTACATTACTACAATTATTTACACCTCGTAAAATAAGTCGTAAAATCAATTTATTTTTTTTTCCAACTTTTTAACTTCATACTCCATTGCCATAATTATCGGCAGGTATTTCAATATACATATATA
>NW_015149051.1:333700-405136 GCF_001465965.1 Polistes dominula | reverse complement strand
ATATATATAGGGGGCCCTTTTAGATAAAAAAAAGAAAAATGTTGCAAACTAACAGTAAGATAAAGAAACGCGAAAGGATTGGCGTGTTTTGTTCGTTTGTAAAAAACAAAAAAAAACAAAAAAAAATAAAAAGAAAAATAAAAGTACGAGAGAGATTAGCGTGAAATCGCGTGATAAGTCGAAGGTTGGCCGGGGATGGACGTTCAAAACGCGCCGAGTATTTTATCGCAATACTCGCATAATTTCTACTTTATAATACCTTATTAGGGCAAACTACATAATATTATACATATATATATATATATATATATATATATATATACATACGTTATGTAAATTGAACTTATATCAGGTTGCGGATTCGTGTTTACTAATAAAATTAATCAAGTGGGATATGAAAAATAAAAAGGGGAAAGGATAGGGAGGGCAAAGAAGAAGGGCGTTAAGCGGTTTATTCAGCTCGTTCAATATTTTTAACTAATTGTACCAATTTTATATATATATCTGCGTATACGATAAATTTATGTGTATATGTATGTGCTTATATATAGAGAAGAAAATTTATTCACTCGTTAACCCATTACCCGCCACAATACGAAAATACAAAAAAAAAATTCATTAAATTAACTGTATAATGATATTCATACTAACCAAATTGTACTATTTTTACAACAATTGTTTTTTGTATATTTAAATATAAAACTTAGTTTTTAACATAATTTATTGTTGATTTTAAATAAAATAGTGAGAATTTGTAATATTTTCATAAAGCACGAGGTTAGATTTTATGATTTTAATGAATATATTTCATTATGAAGTTGCGGTTATAAAAAAAAAAAAATTTCAAAATGCATTCCAAAAAAAGGCCATTAGCGGGTAATGGGTTAAACAATTATTGAATTGATACAAGTTACCTTATTTTATTTCCTTTTTTTAAATAGTATATATTTGGTATTAAAGTTTATTTCTTTTTTTTTTAAAGAAAATTACCTGCATACACACACCTACATATATATATATATATATATATATATATATGTGGAATATTAATGCCCAGAGAACTAGACAGATACACAAGGACGACACTCTTTCGACGAATTAAATTAATTCACTTGGATAATATGTTTTATTCATCATTATAATCAGAACTATAGTGAAAAGTGAAAAATAAGAAGAAGAAGACGACATCGACCCTTTCCGTATTCGAAAAAAAGTTCAGCCCTTTAAAAAAATTATCTTCCAACTCTTCTTCGTATTTTTTTACATTTACACGAAAAATTAATGGAAAATAATCTCTCTCTCTTTCTCTCCCTCCCTCCTTCTCTCTCTCTCTCTCTCTCTCTGTCTCTCTTTCTCTTTTGTAATAAAAAAAGAAAAAAAAAGAAAATAACAATAAGATGAAAAACAAAGAGAAAGGAATGATGGAGAAATTCGTTCTTTCCGTTCTTTCTTTCTTCCAAATCCTCGATAGATCTCTTTTAAGAAGTAAACGACAGACGAAAAATACATTTGTGCTGAATAATAATTAATAATAATACTTATTAATAATAATAATAATAATAATAATAATAATAATAATAATAATAATAATAATAATAATAATAATGTTAATAATAATAATAATAGTAATAGTAAAGATAATTATAGCAATGACTCTGATTAGGTAAAACCGAACGAAAAAGAAGGGAAATCGGAATCGTTAATAAAAAAGAAAAAAAAAAGAAGTAATTATAAATTAAAATAATAATAATAATAATAATAATAATAATAAAAAAAAAATGCTTATAAATAATTTTTTTCTCTTGGCAATGACAAAGGCGCGAACGCACATATCAAAGAGAGAGAGACGTTAAAGATGTAATATTAAATTCATATTAAAAATTAGCGGTACTCTTATATAGGGAAAAGTTAATTAAACAAAGAACAGCAAAGAAAACAAAAAAAAAATAAAAGAGAAAAATAAGTAACGTAACGTACATTATTTAGGAAAATCGTTGAGAAGATTAAAAAAAAAAAAAAAGAATAAAAAAAAAGTTTCTATATTATTATTAACTATCCCATTGACATCAGAACCTTTCATGATTATTATATTAAGAATTATTATAGATTATACATATACATATGCATATATACATGTATATATATATATATATATATATACACGCACGTTATTATATTCGGATTGTTACGAGAGATTCTCAGAAGATAAATGTTAACAACAAATAAAAATTAAAAGAAAAAAAAATATAATATAAAAATAAAAAAGATACAGTATCGAATCGGGACGATATTCATCATTTGAGTTTGTATATTTTATTAAATATCGTTAATTCACACCGCATAGGGTTGAATCCCCGTCCATCGCCGCAGTAGATACGGGATACGATGTAGTTTAAAATCGAATTTTTAGAATACATTTATATATACATACATACATACATACATACATATATAAATGTACATATATACATATATGCATAAAAGTTAGGCTATATCGCAAGAATTTAGATGATAAATAAAATATTAGATACCAAACATACAAATAAACCAACACACACACACGTACACGTACACACACATAAATATAAAAAATATATAAATATATTAAAGGTTCTAATGTTGTATACGTTTAATCAATGCGGTTCTAAACAAAACAAAAAAAAAAAACAAGAAGAAGAGAAAAAGGTGAGATTTTTATTGTAAATCCCTTGTTCGTTTATCATTTATACCAATTTTTCCATATGTAAAAGATACATCCTATTGCGTTTATATTATATTATTATGTATAAAATGCTATCTCTCTTTCTATGTATAATGTAGATCAGAACCGTGATTATAGATATATATATATTATGGTTTTTTAATATTATATTTAATATATATTATACATACGCCGAGCGTCTGTTCGTTCATTCGTTCGTTCGTTCGTTTCTATTTTTATGTAAGTACCTGTTAATGATGTGTTGTGCCTGTGTGCGTATGTGTGTATGCGTGCGTGTGTGTATGTGTCTTAGGACGGATTAGCAAGGGAGCGAAAAACAAATTAGAATCGAGCGTTTGTTCGTTCAAAACCAACAAAAAAATATACATAATATTATTAAATACATTATATTAATAATAATAATAATAATAATAATAATAATAATAATAATAATAATAATAATAATAATAATAAAATAATATAAATTAAAAATATAAATAATAATAATAATAATCCCTATTAGTCGAAGAAATGAAAATTTTATTAACGTTTTTCTCGGTTCGACGATATTTCTCGCGAATAACGAATAACGATTTATTATAAATATATAACACATATATAAATATATATATATATATATATATATATATATGTATGTGTATATGTATTCTAACGTTTACAAATTGCACCAACGACCACTTTTAATGTGAAGGCAACTATAAAACCAAAAAGTGGAAATAAATGGAAATGAAGAAAACGAGAGAAAAAAAACGATAGAAAATTTGCACTGAATGATGATGATGATGATGATGGTGATGATGATGATGATGATGATGATGATAATGATAATGATGATGGTGATTATGGTAATTATTATTATTTAGGCTTATAATTAAAGCTAATAAAAAAGAAAAAATGAAAGAGCGAGAAAAGAACAGTGTAAGAAAGAGATAATATACATAGATATATACATATATATTATACATACGTTAAAATAAAATAAAAACTAATGAAGAAAATTACAAGAGCTCTAATCGCGCGTACGATTAGTACGTATAATTACGTATAAGTACGTTAAATATAATAAAAGTAAACTAATAAGAGTGTTAAGAAAATAATAAAGTTAGGAATAAAAAAAAAAGAAACAAAAGGGAAAAAAAACTTATAATAAATAACCGACGTTAACTAAGTGATGAAATTCGTGATCGAACCAATTTTATTCGAAATATTTTACACGATATCTCTTTGAACATAGAATAAAAATTAAATATAATATTTTTTATGCACAAAATAAAGAAAGTTTATTTTGTATGTACGTTGATTATAAAATTATGACACTAGACGAAGTCAAAAAAGTTGAAAAAATTTAATGTTATGATTTAATTGATATCACAAATTATTAATATTACAAAATAAATAATAAAATAAAATTTTTTTGACTCGGTCCACCGTTATAATTACTAACACGATTGTTTAAATGATGATTCGGAATATTATAAAAGACAAACGAACGAACGATTATTAAATTCAATCGATTAGTTAAATCAAAAAGAATCATAATGATTCGACTCATAATTTCGATCGATATTATCGGTTCGATTGACGAATGAAGAGGTAAAAAAAAAAAAAATGAGGAAAAGAAAAAGAAAAACAAAAACCAAATTGAAAAAAAAAAAAGAAAAAACAACTCGTGCAATAAAAAGAAAATTATAAACAATATTAATATCATTATATACGACATTTTTACAGCATATACGGATACGATATAGAAAGAAAGATTTTAGAATAAATTTACTTGTTGTTGTTTAGATTAGTTATCGTAGCAATTAGGTAGAAAAAAAGCATATTTGCAATAGGCGGTTTGAAAGAGCGAGAGCGAAGACATGATAGTATGAATGTGTGTGTGTGCGTGTGTGTGTGTGAGAGAGAGAGAGAAAGAAAGTTTGAAAGAATGATTCTGCGAAAAAAAAGAACAAAATAACAAATACGTTGAGATGCGTAATAAATAAATAAGTATTAATATCCAAATACAAAAAAATATATATATATATATATATTCACATATATATGTATATTGTACATATACCTATGTGTATATATATACATAATTGAATAAATTCTTTAGTGAAGGAAGAAGGGATAAAAACGAAATCAATGATCGATTTGGCAAGCATTATATACAGAAGCTATACAGAATCTATACATATACATATACATACTTTAAACGTGTGCCTATGTGCGCACGTGCGTACGCGCGCGTACGTGCGACCACCACTTTATTCCACCACCCACCTCCCGTTCTTCAACTTTTCTCTGAACCATCATCTTTCTAAAACATCGACTGAATTCAATCCTATTTCAACGAACATATTTTATCCATCCATCTAACCAACCAACCAACCACCGCCATTTTTCACCACGCACTTGCGCACATATCCATATCGCATTACTGTAGCCGTGTTGTCTAGGGAATGTCTTTACGAAATAAGTACGATTTCTCATGTTACGTGTTATACGAAAATGATATAAATAACAGCGATATATGGAGATGGAGAAAGGGAGAAAGAGAGAGAGAGAGAAAGAGTGAGTGAGAGAGGGAGAGAGAGAGAGAGAGAAATATAAGTTACAGAAAGATACAGTTACTGTAATATTGATACTGAAATTATAATATACGATTTCTTTTTTTTATAATAAAAGGAAGATGAGAAATGGTCTCTTTCTCTCTCTTTCTCTCTCTCTCTTTCTCTAAACGCAAAATCCAAGTGTCGTAACTCGTTACCATTCGCTCGCTTTGCAACGTGTAGTTTTGCTCTGTTAGTATATCTAAATGAAATGATTATTGTATCACGCTTTTGCTATTTCTACTTCTACTTCTACTTCTACTACATCTACTTCTTCTTCTTTTTCTTCTTCTTCGTCTTGTTCCTCTTCTTCTCACGAGTGATCTCACCCGTTCCTTCGATTTATGTCAAAATCAGGACAAAATGTAATCGAAGATAAAAATGATCAATAATTGTTATTATTAGTTGTTTATGTATATATATATATCTTCGTTATGCGACTAAAAAAAAAAAAAGTTGAAATATTTTTCCATTCAAATTGAATCATAAAAGGGAAATCGTTATTTAACGTTTAATGATTTAAATAATCCGAGGGGAAAAAAATGAAATCGATATCTTTAATAAGACTAAGAAAAAAAAAAAAAATACAAAAAAGAAAAAAAATAATAAAAAATGAGAGAGAACAAGATTGTTGAGAATCATCGACAATAACTCTACAGATAATGATATAAATTATCACGAAAGAAAATATCGGGAAAGAAATAATAATACATTGATTCTTATTATTCTATTCAATCTAATTACTTTGAAAAGAGTTACTACGTGTATTAAAATAAACGCTTACAATGAATAGACTGCTAATGAAAAACAAAATTGATCAAGAACGCAAAGAATTAAACAATTTCTTTTTTTTTTTTATTCTAATCGCATAATATTTTCTCAAACTTCTCTTCTCGCTACTCATTACTTGTGACTTATGCATGACGAAAAAAAGATTTAAACCAAAAAAAGAAAAAGATATGAAAAATAATAAGACGTTCGAACAATTTTTACAAAATAATTCAATAAATTGATTATAGTACCTATTAATTTTTTTTTCTTTCTTATTCTCATATATTCTAACAATCTATATTAATACTTTATTATCACAATTGAGATCGTGATATCTGAATTTACTTTCTAAAATCTCTTGCACCTTCGAATGATTCGACAATTAATTGATCATTTGGCAGATTAAAAAAGTTGTTTATTTATTCGCATAAATTTCACACGATTTATGATCTACAATTACGCTCTCTTCTTTAATAAAAAAAAATTAGTATCGCATTTGTAATTCGAATGAGCGGCGCGTGATCAGATCGTACTTATATATTTACATTAAAAATGCATTATTATACATTTAAAACGAAGAAATTAACAAGTATCAACGTCCACATAACGCCGTTGTTACTTATTTACTTACAATTAATTGATGAAAAAAAAAAACGATCTATGACTATTTAAAGGAAAGAAAAAAAGGAAAGGAAGATAACAGAATATGAAAAAAAATATATATATATATAATTATTACCGATATTATAATACAACAATATACCAGCACACGGATTTCTTTCGTCTCCGTTATTAAACTATCGTAATTAAACTACCGGCATTAATTATCGTTGTTGTTGTTATTGTTATTACTGTAAAGTAACGTCGATCGGACTTCGCACTGGTTAAAATTAAAAAAACAAAAAAAAGGAAGAGGGAGAATGAAAGAAAAAAAGAAAGAAAGAAAGAAAGAAAGAAAGAAAGAAAGAAAGAAAGAAAGAAAGAAAGAAAGAATATATATATACATATATATATATATATATTTATTTATATATGTGTATGTATGTATGTGTGTATGAATGTAAATCATGATTAAATGTGTGTGCGCATGTATGCATTTGTATATGTATAAGATGAGTCCCGTGACTTCTCGAGGCTCCCCAAATCTTTTTTCTTTCCATCTACATAAGTTGCTGAGAGTCTCCTCCTCGTTTGTTCCATTGATGATGCTTCATTTTGAAAGAAAAAAAAATTGAAATAAAAAATAGAAAAAAAAAAGGAAAAAGAGGAGAGGAACAATAGAAAGAAGAGAAAGATGGAGAGATGGAGACTTGACCTTTTCTTCTTTTTCTTTCTTTCTTTCTCTCTCTCTCTCTCTTTTTAAAAAGAGAAAAAAAACATTATCAAGATACACGAAGTACTCGCGTTGATAATAAAAGGGAAGTAAACTTTGCGGAGTCCTCCCTTAAGGAAATACATTTCAAAAGATAAAAATAAAGAAAAGTAAAGAGGAGATTATGAGAGAGAGAGAGAGAGAGAGAGAGAGAAAGATAAAAGTGTATATAGAAACGGTGTAATGATAGCGGGCCCATTGATAATAATTATGTTTTTATATAACGTAATGAATGCCTGCAGGACAGGATTCGAGATTGTAAAAAGAGACTCTTTTTTATATTTTTTGCCTTTTTTTTAATTTTCTTTCTTTTACAGAATATTTTCTATTTTTTTTTTTTTTATTCGTTTTTGAATACGTTCGTCGAATGGTCCACTGCCCGAATTCAACGAACCTTTTAACTCATCCGAAAAAAAGGGCTTGCTCGTGAAAATGAGCGAAAACAAAAAAAAAAATATATATATACATACATAAAAATAAAAAGAAAACGGGTGCTCGATTCAGGGATCGAACGATTTCGATCGATCGAGAAACTTGACTAAGATAAGAGAGAAATGGAAACGAAATAAAAGCAAAAAATATGAAGAAAAAGAATAAAAAAGAAAAAAAAAAGAAATAAAAATCCAGGGAAAAATGCTTCGACGTGCCTTCCTGCTTGGCTTGAAGTCTCGAGGGTCGGAGGAACGAATGATTTCTTATTTTTTTACTTTCCATTTATATTTTATTTATAAGTTTTTGATTTACGTTAATCCTCGACGTCTTGTAAGACACTCTCGAAAAAACTCTCTGACTTAATTTAACTATTTTTCTCTAATTACGTCATTCTCTTATTTTTTTCTTCTTTACTTGTTTTTTCTTCTTCTATAAAATTGTTATATAAACATAATATTGAATGAAAGAAAAAAAGGAAAGAGCGAGAAAGAGAGGGAGAGAGAAAGAGAAAATAATTTAATTGAAAACTTCTGTTAACTTGCTTCTTGGCAATGATCGAAAAAGAAAAGAAGAAATAAAAACCCGAAACGAACCGAGAAAAAACAAAATTATATTATTATACATATAGTTTAAGATTAGTTTTATCGAATGTTCGAATCTCAACATGAAGCAACGATTTTATGAAATTACGAATAAAACATAAACAGATTTTTGATCGCCGTTAATAATTCGTTTCAAATGCCACTTTCGGTTCCTAAATTATTAGAAAATTGACAGATAGATAAATAAACAAAATATACTATTATTATTATTATTATTATTATTATTATTATTATTATTATTATTATTATTATTATTATTATTATTATATAGACATATTTCGTAAAAGTGGCAATGCGAAATCGTGATGCGAAAATGAGCTTTTTCAAGGATTGAATCAATCGAAGCTTGTTTATCGCGTGCGTGTTTTCTAACCCTTGACGATTAGAGAAAGATAGAAAAAGAGAAAGAGAGACAGAAAAGGGAAGAAAGAGAAAAAAATAGTTGTAGTAGTGTTACACCGATTGACGGTAGTGACTATCGCATGCGGATCAACGATGCGGCCATCATCCATTACCCTTTTTCATAAGCATTTTAAAATATATATTTTTTTTTCTAATGTTACATTGAAAATATTCAAATTATAATTTAAATACAAATCGAAATCATTTTAGAATACATTTGATAAACGAAAAGTTTTCTTCCCCTTTGAAAATATAATTTTATTATTTAACTTTCCCCTTTAGTTTTGTATTTTTATCAGATATTTGGATGTTTTTTGTTTCATCATGAGAAGACGCGCAACGAAACAAGTATTAAAAAAAATAGTTAAATCGTTTTTGAATGTATTTAAGATCACGTATCTAATGCAACGGGTGAAGGAAAAGAAAACTCTCATTTACGTTCGAATTTCTATATCCGTGACAGTCCTCTTGGCCCACACAGCCGATAGAAAAGTCTGCGGGTCGGCTTTATCGATCATTACAACACACACACATACAGAGATATATGATGCATTATGCCGTACCAAGTACGGTTAGAGTTATCGAGTAATTTATTATAGAATTAAAATCAATTGTATTGCGAATAACGGAGCACGAAACGAAGAAAGGCCTGTATCGACCATCTCTACCCCTAACCCTGATTCCACCCTTAAACCTCTTACCCACCCACCAACACCACCACTACCAAAACACCTCAGCATATACACGCATTTTCCTTCGATACCTTTTTTCCCCCTCCTGTAATCCTTATTCGAAGAAGATAAGATGAGAAAAGAAAAAAAAGAAAAAAAAAAACAGATTATATAAGCAAAAACCTCCAACCAAATCCAGTTCTTGTATTCGTCCTTCTCCGCCATCCTCCGACAAGACAACATATTGTAATCTATTGTAGATTGTTGTAGATAAATTATACGGTTTCACCGTACATTGTTACTTTTTGTCGACAATATAAAATACACAGATATATAAGTAACCACGTGCCTCGTATACTTCTTTCCCTTTTTGTCGTTCGTATGGATTGTTTATTAAATCTAATTTGGCGTATATTTTATTAATGTTATTTTTCAATGAAAGACAATAATGTTCATATCTCTTACAATTAGAAGAATTTTAATTTATTTATTTTTCATTCGTTTTTGTCCATTTCACGGAAAGTAGAAACCTTACAGCATAGAAGAAATATTTCAGAAGCCGATGGATTATTCACTTGTTAAGTATATACAAATTATCAGTTTAGATTATATAATATTTACAATAAGTAGTTTATTAATACTTAATGATTTACATTTGGCATACTTGGTGATCCGACAACATCTATTATGTCTGCTTTTACTTCGGGCTCTGTTTTTGGTAAAAGAGCTGGAGGTATTGTCAAAGTCTAAAAAAAAAAAAAAACAGTCGTAGATCAAAATACATTCAAATATAGAAGATTTATTAAAAATAAATTTCTTGTTTATTCAATGACGTTACTTTTCCTGGTGCAAGAGCTTCGTATTGATGCCTTAATGATTGCAGTTCATAATTACAGGTAGACAAAGCACTTCGTAGTTCATAATGAAGCACTATATCACTTCTTAATTCATTAAAGTGCAGACATATTTGTTCCGTAGGTGGAGGATTTAGTTCTGTAAAATTCATTAATTTTAGTATATAATTAGATTAGTAGTATAATAACATAAGATCATATGCCACATTTAATACCTATATTTAATTCATTTAACATTTGTTCAATGCCTTTCATTTTCTTTTGTCCAAGACTACTTGGCAATTTGATTCTTTGCGATCTCAATGAAACTCCGCTGTTTTTGAAATCAGGAAACTTGATACCGGCAGACTCTACAGCCTAAAAATAATTATTCTATAGTTAAGCATATCTTTGTAAAAGAAGATTAACTTTCTTATTGCTGTACTCGTACATGAGAAGCATCAATTTTATTCGGTCTGTTTCTAGAAGAATTACTATTTTTCTTGGAAGGTTTTCTTTCGCTTTTCCTTGGATCTGCTTGATGGTCTGCCGCAGTTATTAATTTTTGCAAATCTTGTGTTTTCCTATCCCTTTCTTTCTTTCTTTGTTCTATTTTACGCAATTCAGCTAACAAAGTTTGTTCTTCTTCCACTTGTTCCGGCGTCCGAGCGAACAACTTCTTTAACTGATCTTTCCTTCGTTTCTCGTGTTCTGCATCAAAAGTGTAAACTTTCTCCGTATGAGATTTTGCTTTAATCAAAGCTGCGCCAACCTGATAATATCTAAAATTAAAAAAAAAAAAATTAATACATCTGTATATAAAACTAAGTAAATAAAAAAAAGATAAAAATGATGATAACCTTTCTTTCAATTCTTCTACACTTCTAATAGGAAATTTGTTTTTATCCCATCGGTCTTTTATTATAATGAATCTAAGATCAAATCTTCTACAAAGATCAAACAAATGATCGGTCTCTGCACGAGTCCAACCATTAGTAACTAAATGTTGAACATATTCAGCATTCGTGTAAGTCGGTATGGGAACTTTCTTATTGAATTTAGCGAAAGGATATTCTTTTCCTGCATCGGCGACTCTTCTCCAATGGTGAAAAACAGCACCGTCAGTTCTAGCAGGATTAGTAAATGGAGTCCACTTCCATGGTCTTACTTTTTTCATACCTAATTTAGCTCTAACTTGTTTATATCCTTTAGCTGTATCGGTTGGAAATAATGGTGGGACATCATTGTTATCCTTGCACAATAAAGCAAAGACCTCTCTGTGCATACCCTCTGGACGTTTTGGTACCTTATATTCATATTTCTTTTTATTCTTTTTATCACTTCCCAAAATAGATTCTTTCGTAAGTTCCGTAGTAGTTGGAACTTCAATATCCAATATATCTCGTACATCAGACATTTTATTCATTCAAGCTATCCTTAATTCTTGAAATCTTCTTGAAATCAACAAATGTAAGGTTATGTTACTGACGTTATAAACATTTTCATTATCGAATAAAATATCATTTTTTTCAGATGTTTTAAATTCAAAATATACGTGAATTATATATTTATTTTTATTTGAAAAGAAGCTACTTACCATTAAATAAGTATATTTCTCATAACATGCACCACTGTCTGACACACTCAATACTTTCACATGAACCGAAACTGTTTCGACTACACTAGCGCTATCTCGTAGAAATAATTGTAATCATCTTACAATATTTATAATATATACAGTTATATATTTGCGTTACTTTCTATAGATCTAATAATAAATTGGATAACATTTTCTATCGAATAATTTAATCAAATGTTTGCATATATTTTCATAATAACCTTCCTCATTTTCAATTCTTATTTATTTCCAAATTTATATTATCATAATATATGATTATATATAATATTTGCATATAGAAACGAATGGATATGTGTAGAGAAAATTTAATGTTTTTTATAATACTATTACCAAAAATCACGAACACAAGAAACTATTCTCTTTGAATCCATTAGATTGGTTAATACGTATTACTTTACATTTAATTTCCAAACAATTTGTTCTACATCAATTACTAAGATGGGTCAAGGTAACGTTAACCCACTTTTCCCATCACCGATTTTCGATGCATAAATGTATATATACATACGTAATACTCAACACACGCACATATACAGTACACCATACAATCCTTTACATACATCGTTACAAAGCATTCACAGTTATTACATAAGGTATTACAGCGATGGATAAAAAGTTGACAGGCCAATACTTGTTAAAAATAATTCATGATATAATAATATATAATTGAAAATTAATTAAACTAAATTAAATTAATATGTATTTAATTTGTATTATTTTTCGGTCGATAATACAGTAAAGGATTTTATCGATCTATTAGAATTTAAAAAGAATTAATAATTTATATTTGAATAAGAAAGTTTATAAAAGTAAAGAATAAGGTGAAGTCATTATATTCAAGAATAAGAAAAAGATGTTTTTATGATTAATAATCTTATGTCACTTTGCGACTTGTAATTCAGATAAAACACCTAATTATATATACGTATTTAAATAGATATACGTGTACCATTCACTTTCATAAGGTAGGTATGTACTTTAACTTATTTTTTTATTGCCTCGTTATATATTTTTCTTTTTGTCTCTCTGTCCTTCTTTCTCTTTCTGTATTACATACGTTTTTTGAATGATCGTAATAACGGGTCACAAGTTACATTACTTGCATTACATTCTTACCATATACATTAAGTGACTGTCCAGTACGTTGATTTGAAATGGAAAAGTGGGGAGAACAGATCGTCGTTGTATATGGCGAAGAGGTAAAGGAGTTCGAAAGAAAGGGAAAGTTCAGAGAGAGAGAACACCGGTTAGCTAGATCATCGTGTTCAGTCTGCGGAAAGCGAGTGGTGGTTCACTCGGTACGTACATTTCGGAGATATTCTTATAAGATCCCTTTCCTTCTTCCTTTTTCTTTTCTTTTCTTTTTTTTGTTTTTTAATTTTTTCCCCAAAAAATTATATTCAAATTATCGGCTAACATGAACTCGGTCGGTATCGTTTGAACTTTGTACTCAATGATTGACGCGGATATAAAGGTGAGTCATTGATAACAATATATTTTTTACTATCTACGTTATAATTATTATTTCCTATTTTTATTTCGTTCATTTTGTGTGTGTGGAAAGATCACGTTTAAAACATAGCCTGTGCATAGTGTCAATGTATTTTTGTTAATTTATACATCATATATTCTTTGTTTCTTACAAGTAAGTTGAAGAGAATGCTTACAATTTTTTCTTTCTCTCTCACGAAACAAGTTTTATTTAGTTTGTAAAACGAGTATGATAATGAGTGAAAATAAGTATATTAATTCAAATGTGAATAGTATCTTAAGATCATAATGAAAGATCTTCGACGATTTAAGGATTTATTGATGTTAATGACATGTTTTCTAAACACTTTCTACGTTTTTAGAATGTTATACAAATTATTTGAATTTTGTTATTATGCACAAAATGAATTTTATAATAGTTGTAAAAATCTTGCATAGAACATTTTATGTGATTAATATTTATACATATAATACTTCATGTGCACATTGTTAAAAAATAATTACTTTAGTTAGTTTACTGACATCGTTTTAAGCGATCTACACTCGGTTAAATAATACTATTATAGCATGGTTATGCAATCGAGAAAATTTCTCTTTCTGCGATGCAATCGTGTCCGGTTGAACGTTCATGATGAGCGATCACATGTGTTTGCATGTGTGTAGTTCTACATAATATTTATGGACATGTGTGCCATTTAAAAAGTATGTATATGTATTAAGGTATTCTGAAACAGCATAGTATCAAATTTAATGTTCGTAATGAGCGGTTATATATATCTGCAAGTGTAATTATATATAATTTAAATGTATATGTATCATATGTCATATGTATGTGTGTGTGTGTGTATGTGCGTAAATTTACGTATGTGTTTATATGCGATATAGCACGGATTTAAAGTTTTATCGAAAAACATATTTTGTCTTAAACCTCTTACTTCGCATACTTCTATACACATGTATATACGTTTTCGTATGTCTGTTTGTCTTTCTTTCTTATTTTTCCCTTTCTTGTTTAACAAGACAACTAGGACCTCACCTAACCGGTCTCACAAGTGAGCAAGCGAACGTTTATTATTTTTCACAAGGACGTTTGTGTCTTTATTTTTTATCAACAAATTGTCGGCAAAGTATTACTTTGTTCTTTTTTTTTTTAAATTTTTATATCAAGTATTTTTTTAAAAGCTGACCATGAAATTATCTTTTCTTCAAGTTATTCGCTGATTATTTATCCCCAAGGTTACATTGAGAAGTAAAAAAATTATATTCTTTAATAATTAATTTATAAGAAAATTTTAAGAATTTATAAATATAATCACAAATTTATATTTACACATGATTGATATTATACGTGATTTATATACTACGATTTTTTTTTGCAGGAAATTTTGACAATGAGTTGACTTACCATTGTTCTCAATGTCCTCAATCCTCTTGATTGTCATGCCCATCCTCTATCGAATATCATTGGATAGAGATAACAAACGATAATAGCAAGAAGGAGGAGGAAAAAGAGAAGAAAAAGAAGAAGAAGAAGAAGGACCATGCTAGAGCCAGTTCTTGGAATATCACCGATCTGGTGGTTGGTGTTATATGCTGCCCTGCTGTTATTATTGTCACCATTGGTGCTGTTGCTGATCGTCTTTCTACCAAATTTTCCAATATTAGTTTTACGTAGAATGTGTTATATACCAATGGAATCCATATGACAATTATTTTCAGTCAATTCGATAAAAACAGATAGTATTTTCAAAGAAATATAAAATTCTTTAAGCATTGTTTTTCCATATTTTGAACTACATCTAGAAATTATTTGGATTTTCATTTTATTAGATAAATTTTGTAGATCTCAAGAATGACAAAAAAAAAATGTCTCTGGTTTCTATACGTTGATTAGCTGAAACGTTCGAACGAATTTAAGTAAGATTTAATGTTTAATTTCGATAAAAATTGTGTTATCTCGAACCACCGAGTTTAATACGATTGAGAAATATTTGATTCTTGGGAAATTTGCGTGGTTCATGGAAGAAAATCAAATGGTAACTGTGCAAATCAAAATACGAATACGATTATATATCAGCTTTAATTAAAAATTAATATTACGTTAGTAATTATGTCTATGTAGAGTTAATTAACAAAACCTTCGACTATAATAATGCAATTATTTTTTGTTCTAATTATTTATTCGTGTTTGTATGCATGAAGGATATCTCAATAATGAATAGAATCGAAGGTATTTCCTGTTGTTTTTATTACTATTTTTTACAATCAAAATGTTTTCATAATCTTATTTGTTATGCGAATTTTTATATAAAATGAAAAATTATCTTTGATTCATATGTAGAGTATATTGTTGAGAGCAAACTAGTATGATAAAGATAGCGAAGAGAAAAAATCAAATTCAAGGATAATCCAATTGAAATTCCATCGATCTGATAGATAGACACGTGCTATATTTCATTTTCAAGAAATTTCTTCATGCAACTAGTATAATAATATGTTCTATTATATTATTAGCATTTAGCAAGGACTTTAATAATATAACATAACAAAGTCAAGTACAATATGCGTTAAAAATATTTTTGTATAGTTTATTAGAAAAGCTAGCAACTTGGCAAAAGGGAGCAAAGGTAACGGACGATGAATTATTTATGAACATAAATCGTTAACTCTATGTATATTTAACGTGAATATATTATATGAGTTGGCATATAATAGGAATGTTAGGTGAAAAATATTATGGCGTTTGATAATTATTTAGAATATTTTCAAATTTCTTTTTCAATATCGTATTTTATTTATTCACATAATAATTATCAAAATGATATTAATTATTGTGTAATCAATTATCGTATGTATGAATTATTGAAAAGGAAATGTGATCAAAATGAAAAGTGATAGTTGTTGATTTTACACATGTGTCCCTAGATAAATTAAAGAATAGTATACGATTTTATTAGTGTACATTGTCCTAGTAAGGTGACGTAGAAATGAGAGTTTCGTTCAAGGTAGTAGTAGCCCACTTTCGTTTCTAAATATATTACGATATGATCGATCAAATGATATTTTAAATATTGCGAAGATAATTGTTATGTAAATATACGATTAATTGAAATGATTTAAAATCATGATATTGGTATGAAAAATTGTATGATATAAGTAAAGGTCCTTGCATTTGTTAGATTTGGAAAAGGAACATCAGCCAATTGTTGACGTCCTTCTACGTTTTATCAGCACTCCTTACATTATTATAGTCAGACTCGAAGTTGGGACCTTATAGTACATGGCTATCGGTGAGTACTTTCGCTGCGAGTTGGTTATGTAGTGGGGGAGTTGAGACTTGAACCCTGAGACCCCATAAGCCATATATACTACGGGAGCATGCAACTCTCTTGCTACTTACTGTCAGCTTCTCGACGATCCCCGTTCTTAACAAGCAACGTTCTTCGACGCGTTCATCAAGAAGGCCAATTCTAGAGTTGAACAATAAAGGTGAGCATTGGAATTTTAGGAATTTTCAATATTACTTTAAATATTATTTCTCTAACAGGATCGAATGATTTAACTGGATTTAGATGAATACACATTGAATGAACATTAATATGTTGATTAGAATTTTTAGAATTATTTATTCAATTTTTCAAATTGATAATGCTTTTCTTTGGAATCGATTTTTTATATAATGCTTTAGATTGAATAAACATAGTGATCGCATAAACACCTACAGCAGATTTTATTTCGATGAAATATTCTATACACGTTCGCCTCCTGTGGTTTAATACATTCTCACAGGTATACACGCAAGATCCTTGTCTCTTTCTCGCTCTCATTTTCTTATTCATTCTGCCCTTTTGTTTTCTTCTTTTTTTCTTCTTTTATCGACATGTTATTTACCTTCTCAGAAACAATAACCGAGTCGAGTACCTCGGCACGTGGCAGGAACGTGGATAAAGAATGTAGGACGAGTATTCGTGTGCGTGTATCTATGAGATAAATGATAGTATTTTATTATTTTCTTATAATATTTAAATTACTGATTAAAATAATTGTTTAATTATCCTATGGGGTAAAAGTTATCAGATAATATAAGACGAATGATCTTTAAACATGATGTATTCTGTTGCAACACGCATACCACTGAGTTGCATTGCATTACATTCTTTCAATAGGATAAAAGAGAGAGAAGCATTTGATTTATTTAAGTAAAAATTTGTAGATATATAATAGTATTATATATAAAAAACAAAAGTGATTACTCGAGAAATGTAATCCCAATTAAGCATACTTTTCTTCAGATGAGAATCCTGATCATATCACTATTGATATGTATCGTGGCATCAGAACCAGGCTTATTGAGGGTTCCAAAAGTATACAACGCTGTGATCACAAGTAATCAAAATCTTTCACCATCGAGAGCTTACCCAGTGATACAACCAGTAATTCATCGAACTGCGATCGGTTACGTGCCACCATTTTATTATGCTAACGTAGCACCTCACCTCGCTGGACCGGAAGTGATACATTTTCCACGTACCGAACAACCAACTGGTAATACTGAAAAACCTGAAGATATTGCTGATGGTTCTACAGAATCAGTTACCGAAAAAGATGGAAGTTCCGAGGCATCTAATGTTAAGAAACAAAGTGAGGATAATTCTAAGAAGAAAAAAGGGAAAAAAGATGGAGAAGAAGAAGTGCCACTAAGCTTTTATCCAAATTATCAATCACTTTATTATGATCCTTATTTTTACACTTACAATGCTTTCAATCCCCATTTGATACCGGGAACTTATTATGTTGATTATCAACCATTCGCACCGATTCCACCAATTATTCCAAAACCAGCCTTGAATGGAAATATTCTGCCAAATTATAGTTCTGATGAAAATAAGGATAGAAGAAAAGAAGGAAATGAGAAAGAGAAGATACCGGATGTACCACCACCACCAGTGCCAACGTCATCACCGAAAAATTCACGTTGATGAGGAACCACTTTAACAATGGTTCTCAATATCTTTATCAAAATTTTGTAACTTTAATAATTTGTAAAAAAAACTCGTTACAGAAGTTTGAGAACCAATGTATTAGAGGATTATATTCTTGAGAATTTTTCTTGAGATACTTTCGAGGCTGATAGAGACTGCAAAACAAAACAAATATATATATATATATATATATATATATATATATATATATATATATATATATATATATATATATATATATATATATATATTGTTCATAGTTAAATTTCTCTTGTTCTTCTTGAAAATTTTCTTTCTTTTATAATATAGCAATTGAAGAAAAAAAAACTAACTTATTGTTTATTTTATGTTTTTAAAATAAATACCGTTAGTTTTTAAGAGCAATTGTCGTCTCTCTTTACTACAGCAAAAATTCTAATTTTATATGAGAATCCTTTGTTTTCGGAATTTTTGAATTTGATCGTAACATGACTGAAACCTTCTCCACCTGACACCTTAGTAACATCCTCTTTGGTATCATTGTATGGAAGTATTGTAATACATGTTATACAAAGAGGTCCATCAACGATAATTTCCACGTCAGTTTCGAGAATGGATGGACCATTTATGTTTAATGAAAAATTGTGTTCATAAACCAATGTACCATTGCATGTTCCCCATATTAATTCTCCATTGGTAGCCTAAATAATAAAAAAATGTTGAAATATGTTGATATTTTTTAGTAAAAATTAATCAACTTACTCTGATTGGTCTGGAAGACAATGTATCGTTAAGTTTTTTAACAATCATTTCATTCCGATTTTCCAAACAAGATATTGTCAATTGGTTTTGATTTAAATAATTACCATGTACAATTAAATTCGTACAATTATGATTAGAGGATAAAGTATAATTAGTAACATCCCCTAATGAGTTATCACTGATCCAAGATCTTTTTTTTTCAGTATTTTCTTCATTTTTATTAATTTTATTATTCAATATCGAAGTATAATTAGTAATATCCTTTATAGAGTTATCATAGATCTGAAATCTCTTCTTTTCAGTATCTTTTTCATATTGATTAGTTTTATTATTTAATTCTGATCTAATATTAGTATTATTAGAAGCTACTTTTAAGATATCCAAAGTTGAATTATTCGTTTTCTTGAAAGTTTTGGTCATTTCATTTAACGTTTGATTGTTTTTACGAATTGAAGTATTATTATAGTACTGTTTTCCATACTTTTTGCTTATTTCTCGTTGACGAGCATGAAATTTATCCATAACTGCTTTTCTCTGAGCATAATACTCCGTTCTATTAATACTTCGTACGTTTCTATTTAATATTAAATCATTAGAGTCATTTGTTTCGTTGATATCTTCATTAATCTTGTACGTCAATTTTTCATTCGAATTTGATGGTTTTTTAAAAATATCGTTGTTCTTCGTAAAAATTGAAAAATATTTTGTCTGATCATTTAAATTAATTTCACTTTCTATTTTATTCGATTGCAATTGATTTAACTCGTCGTATTTCGTCACTAATACATTTTGTTCTTTATTAATATCAGATTCGTTTATCTTTCTATTAGGGAATTCCTTAATTTCTTTCAATATTTTTCGAAAATTGGAATTTTCTTCTTTGGTTTTTCCAAGATTATCGGATAATGTCACTTGTTTTTGGACGAATACATCGTCGTGATTAATTTCCAATTTTAAAATTACATGAGAAGCGATCACCATAAATAAAACTATTAACCAACAAGCAAAAATGATTTGAATTTTACTTCCTCGTACGTTGATCATGTTCGATTGAATAGATCTAAACTTATTCGCGTTGTAAAGTTCAATGATGGAATTGAATTTCTCTCGAACGACTTCGTCCAAGTTTTATCTTTGTTGCTTTGGGTCAGTAACCTCTACTAGCTTTTCTCTTTCTCTCTCTTTCTCTCTTTTTCACTCTATAATTTATTTTAAGAATAATAAATCCAATATGGCAAACCATTATCGCATTGTGTCATGATAAGTATATGCATATGATTCATATGAATTAATTGCAACATTGAGCAAGGGAAAGAAACCAACAAAACTATTTTCCTATTGTAATTTTTTTTTTTTTAATGTTATTTTATTATCCACGTGATAAAAAATAATCCGTTGAGATAAATATTATGTGTGACCAATTAAGAAATTCTATACATCTTGATATAAGAAAATGTTATTGAGATTCGCAAAACTTTTAAATAAATATTAATTAAAGTCCACTTATTTTTTTTAGACAAAATTATTTTTCAATAAACATATATAAGAAATAGGAATTTGGTTAAATGAATTGGACTGTAAATGTTATTTAATAGCTTCGATAGCGATCGTGTCATCGTCCTCATAAATTCCATCATTACTATCAGGTTTATTATCTGGCTCAATTTTTGTGTCCAGTTTCTCGATACCACTGTCGTCGTCATTGTCAACATCAACGAATGGACGTTGAGTTGATATCGGTGGTGATCCTGATACTGGAATAAATCCAGGACGAGATGGACTCAATACTGGATATATCTGTAACATTAAATTTCAAATAAAATAATATAAATAAGTTTGAATTCACTTTTATATTACTTAACATTATCAAATTATTATTAATTAATTACCGGATTAATCGGAAATCTGAAATCGTAGTAATAATATCCATAGGGTGGCAAATGAGTAAGTGTCGTTTGTTTTTCTGGCAAAATTGTTGGACTACTAGATGTTAAATCAGTGTGTACCTATAAAATAAATACATATGCATTTTTAAAAATATAGTATGTAATTGATTAATAATGATTAATATATCTTACCTGAAGCAAATTGTATATGTAATAGGGTGCGAGAGCATTCTGATGAGCAATTTGATAATATTCAGGATGGATCATTTGCGGATATTGATAACTGCTTGGATATAACTTGGCAAGTGACGTAGATTGAATTTCGATGATTGAGACGGTCACGATGAGAAAGAGAAATGATCTAGACGTTTCACCCTATTAACGTCAAATCATTAAATTACATTTTTTGATATAAGTGTCGATGATTATGGCAGTGGACAAAGCCAAAAAAGAAAAATATGATGATAGTTTGAACATAAATAAAAGTTAAATAACGTGTGCTTTTATTGAACATGTGTGTCACGTTTATTGAGCATACATAAAAAATCAGAGAAAAGATAAACGACAACCTTCGAACCGTGTTTTTTATTTTATTTGACTTTATTCTTTTCCTCTTTCTTCGATTTTTCTAACATGTTAGAATGTTAAATAGATAAAACGAATAATAATAGAATAAAAGACAATAAGGATTTCATTGACGATTAGAATAAAAAATTGAGTCTTTGTCTTCTCGATGACTATGATTTTACCTGCATTGCGTACAGAGAAGCTCACTTATTGTCAGAGAAAAACTAGCACAGCACTAACTTGAATTTCAGCCCTACTCGCGATTTATATATCCAGTTCTCGAAGAGCAACACTCCCACCACGTGAAATTTCATTCCTGAGTCTTCTTTTTTGTTAGTTTCTACAAGCCCATAGTCGTTGCTTCTTTTCACGAGCAATCGAGTATGTTCTTGTAAGAAGGATCAACTATTATAATTAGCTTTATTATATTTGACACGAGTAATCTGGAGAGAACACGATTGAATTCAGTGAAAAATTCACGTTCATATGGGTTTTCTTTTTTATTATTCTTTTTTAAATTAACACTTCGCCAATTTCAATTAATTATCATATTAATTGAACATTATTTATGAATACTTTTAAAATTTCCATTTAATAAAATTGAAAAAAGATATTTAATCATTTGCTGTAAAATTAATGAATCGACATTGCGTTAGATATCGTTAAGTTATTTTCCTTTTTATTAATTAATATCAATTTTTGTATTTCATTACTTTCTTTATCTTTTTTTCGGTAAATCTTCGACGGTTTTATCGTAAATATTTCAACGAGAAAATTTTAATACAGTTCGAATGACTCGACGATTGCATCGAAAGATGAGTAAAAAGAAGATAACTTATGTACACTTATATAGGGTGAGTCAGATAACTTTTTGCAATGATTATTATATTTCTCAATAATGAGAAGTTAAGAAAAAGAAAATAGTAGATAGAAAAACTTTTTTTGTTCATAATAAAAGTAATGGAGTAGTACTTGTAAAGATTGCTGGTAAAAAAAAAAAAAAGAAAGACAAGGAAAGGAAAAAGGTGTAAATATAGAAATAGAGGATCCTTTGTGAGGATAATGAGCGTAACAATGAAGTCTGGAGAAGAGTTGAAGTAAATAGACGAGTGGACATTGGAATAAACGAAGAAGAATAGTCGTGGTTAGTCGAAAATTTATTGATTCTCATGAAGTTTAGAAGAAAAATGATGGAAAGTGTTTGTAACGTGACGACGCCAAGACAGAAAGAGAAAAGACAGATACAAAAAATCAACAGATTAATATGAATAGAATTATTTGAGTCACCCTGTATATATGTATACCGATGAAAATAGAAAAAAAAACTGTAAACGTAAACCGGTTGAAAGATCGTCGAATTCGCGCTTAGATCTCTTAGACGAGGAGGGTGTGGTCGAGAGCTATCTTTGACGTTCGAATTTGCATTTCTAATATTCAAAACGAAGCTGTAGCACCGTCACCCTGTTTGCTCGGTCCTTTAACAAGGTAAAATGATGTTTGATATATAGTTTTTGATCTATTACATGGGTGTGGCTGGTTTATTTAAACAAATAAACAAATATTATATTATATATTATCTGTACATCTGTAATATTAAAAAATTGTAAGTAACTTTATTCGAGAATCGAATGAATAAAATTTGACTGACTTCAAAGCACGCCGTCCATCTTAATCGAGATCATTGTCTTGACCTTACGTAACCTCATCGTTGCTTTAGGCAGGATGAGTAAGAAAAAATCTTGGAGTTACCAAGGAAGCATAAAATGAAGATCTAGCGAGTTAGCGAGATCGAAATTTCATATTAAATATTTCTATCATCTTCGAGTCAGATTCGATTCGACTAGCATAGAAATGCATTCCTCTGTGCGTCAGCATAAACCAAAATTGGTTCTACGTGTTAAACGGAAAAGTAGACGAAGAGGACAAACACTTGGACTAGCAGAAATGAAATTTCGTTTAGAACGACGGAAGAAGATTCATCGCGATGACGATAGCCAGATGAAAGGGTGCTGTGCCAGGTTAAATATTTCATCATAATCTATCTAAACATACATTTTCTACATACATACGTAATGAAACAATTTCATTTTGTGAACAAAAATTATTTTCATCTTAATCTCGTTTAAGATCAAATATTGTTATTTTCAATAGTTTCATCAAATCAACTCATTCATTTTTATCATTTATTTTTGTTGAATTATCAATTTATATCTCATTTGTTCATATAATTTATATGTTTTATCTACCAGATAACATTAACTCCATTTACAGGTTTAATGATGTCTTGTTTGTTCTTTTTTTGAAAATCTCGTCGAGACCTTTTATAGATATTCGAGGTCGATTTGATCGTAAAAGATGAAACTTGATTTTGTAAATTCTATACCAAAGATACCACAACAGATACACATGAATACAGATTTAGAATTTATTTTATTATATTTACATGCTATAAATGCATATCGTGCATGTTCTCCATTTCTATATTTCAACGCAATTAATATCCTACTTAAGATGACGTCAATATCTCTCACGAAGATGTTATTTCAGGGTTTGCAACGTGCACTTTAACATTACGTGATATTTCATGAGAAATGAGAAAATACAAGTTCAACTTTTTCATATTCTTCTTCTTTTCATTTTTATTATTTTTTTTACTTAAATTTATATCCTTCCGGATTCAAATTTGAAATGAAGAAGAAGAAGAAGAAGAAGAAGAAGAAGAAGAAGAAGAAGAGGACATTTCAATTTATAATTAAAAAAAAAATATATATATATATAATATACTATTATATAATAAAAATGACAATATGATAAAATGCGCGTTATTTAACAAATTTGTAATCTTTTCAAATGGTTGCTAGGGTTTGCTGCATAACTTTAACTCGGCCTGAATTGTGATTGAAATGAGGAATAGTTGATATGTATTGTAAAAAAAAAGAAAAAAGAAAAGAGAGAAAGAGTTGAACATGTGGACCAGAGCTTAAATAGAAGCGCCCTTTTCGCATGAATCGATAGGAAAGTTCGTGAGGCGTCGACTACCCTCGTGGAACTTCGCACGCCTACAAATCAATCTGCAGTAGCTTTCGTGTTTATCAACAAGTGCCGCATACACCTGATTCTACTCTCGACGTGCTCGTTCTTTTCATCTTTCTCTTTCTCACACCTTCTCTATCTCTTTCTCTTTCTCTTTCATTTGAAATTTCTTCAAATATTCTTCGTTTTTTTCTCTCGTACTCTCCCGTTAGTTTTTTGTACCATTTAGATGAATAAGTGTAACATCAGAGAATTTTTGCATATGTGACATCACGTGAGTTAAACATTTCAAACTGGATGTGACGTGTCGTCCTTCTTGAACCAGTTAGGACCTTGGTACAGGGCGTATTTAAACGAACGATCCGTTTCAATTTATTTTTCCTCTTCTTCCTCGTCGTCGTTGTCGTCGTTGTTGCTTTTCGAAGGTTAGTCTTTCATACGAATGGCCACGAGAGTGTTTACGTTTCAGCGATCCTGTATGGAACTATTAATATCGAGTGTTAGTGAATTTTCATCTCACGGAATATTTTGATACAATTTAAATATTCTTTATTATTTCGGTGAACTCTCTCTTTCTCTTTGCCCTTTTTTTATCTATACGAATTGTCTACTTTTGTTCAGATATATTTATATATTTCTCAAATGTAAATCTTTATTATATAAAGAAAGATTAATTATAATAAGTTATTAATATCAAAGGATAAGGATGATTTTGTTTAACAATTCGTATATCGTTTTCATTTGAAATTGACGTTAAGGTCGAGTGGTGGTTCGAAAGAAACACGTGTTCGAGGTCGATTTCGAAGAAAGTACGTTGATATATCTTATGTACGATCTCGTGTTAACTATAATTTTTCGTATGTTCGTACTATAGCGACTAACGTGAGATTATTTTTGGCTTCTCACGTGTATGCATCTTCATTCGAACAAAAGTACAGATAATCGAGTCATTTTTCTTTGTTCTCTTTGTATCAATTATCACTTTCGTCAGACAAATTCTTAGAAAATGTAACATTGTAAATAATCAATCAACACTGTCATTATGTGGTTACATTTTCACCTGTCTTACAATAATTTAACGACCTACTTTTTGGCGAAACTTAGAAATCATGATTAATTAAAATAATGTATGTATACTTTCTCGAGTTTTTCGTTTGTCTAAACAATCATTATATATTACATAGAACAATAGTTTGTACTTTCCTAGAGACAAACATGTTTGTATATATACCAATTACAAAATATTGTATTTCGAGGATTTATACGTTTCGCTTGTTACGAATGTTCTAGTATTTTCTACATCCATTTTTCTTCTTTCTAATAAAAATAATCAATTTCATATATATTTTTTTTATATAAATATATAAATTTTATATAAATTTTATATAAAAATATAATAAAATTTATATTTTGTTATATAAATATAAATATTTTTTATTTTTTTGAAATACAATTATATTATATAAATATTTTTTATTTTTTTGAAATACAATTATATTATATAAATATTTTTTATTTTTTTGAAATACAATTATATTATATAAATATTCTTTATTTTTTTGAAATACAATTTCTAATAAAAATAAGTCAATTTCATTTATTCGTAATTTTCTTCAAATTGCTATCTTGCACATATGCTTTATCTCTATCTCTCTTTAAGATTCATCTCTATACGTACGTCATTGTCTTCCTTTTCAAATCGATTAGTCACCTATCTATTGTGAATTTATAATAGACGGTTCGTGTTCGTGTCGTATTTGAAACTTCGTCGATGTCGATGTCGATATCGTTGATAAAAAAATAAAGAAAGGTTTTGATTAATAATTAAAAACAGATAAAAAAAAATAAATAAATAACAACAAAAAACTAACAAGTTTTTGGAAAGCAGCCGTAGATATAAATAGAAGTACCTCATGCGTGCATGCGTGCTATGCTTTTAAACATAGTTTTGGCAGCGGGAAACGTCAAAACGCTTCAGAGTGCTGAAGCGTGTGGATCGCGAATTTTGTTGTAAAATTAAGAAGGAAAATAAGAAAGAAAAAAGTAGGGAGATCAAACAAGAGAGACCAAAACAAAATAGAAAATTATCTTTAAAGAAAAAATCTTCATTCCTTTTCGTAGTCAAATTTTCATGCTATTTAAATTTGATAATATAATCGATGTAAAGTCATCATTCCTGTTTTCGTTTATCACAGTCATTGTCATCGTTAACACGAAGGCTATTATCGTGAGAAGAAGAAAATAGAGAAAGAGAAAGAAAAAGAGAGAAAGAGAGAGAAAGGACAAGCGCGTATTGGAAATGTGCGACAAAGAAAACCAGCAACCAACAAAAGTGAATGCACTCGAGGATATTGAGGAGGACATGCAGGAAGAAGAGTAAAAATCAAAAGCAACCTATTCGTGTATCGTGCGTGTTTGTCCATCCTCCCTTACATTAGTGTATGCTTATGTGTATATGTGTGCACGCACGTGTAAATTTAAGTGTATCGTAGTGTAGGAGAGTACGTGTTGATCTTTTTGTCTCTTTATCATTTAGTTCTTCAAACTTATTACTTACTACTTGCAGTCTTGCATTTGTTATTTTATATTCATTGCTTTGTATAAGCTTCTCAGTTAAATGGAATTAGCTGTGTCATTTTATTTTCGTAGGATTTATCTTAAAACTCTCGTACTAAGAATGAAAATTATTAAGTATATTAATTATACGTTTGTGAAAGTTCCTGTGACTTCGTATAGTTGTATCATGTTTGTGGTTTTGCATTTGTATAGATTAGATATTCTAACTTAGTTTGTTGTCATGTACTTGTTATTTATTCTTTGCATTATTATTTAGAAAGTTATTTTAAAGCACTGATCTTTATACGTTCTTTGCATTAATTAGCCTTGAAAGTTCTTTTTTTTTCTAAGCTTGATTTTCATTTCTGTGACACTGACTAAGTGTGGCCAGCTGATCGTAAAATCTGATTAATGAGATTTTTCGTCTGGGTTGGACCAAAGCCAATGGAGAGATTCATTGATATCTTCGAAAGACGTTCATCTTCTTTTACTTTCATGAAAGATAAAAAAATGATCACCTTTCATCATCATTTTCTTTCAATTATTTCGATAAATGAACATTTACAAATGTTTGAAAATAAATTAATGTATCAGTTAAATGTTCTTTAATTTTTATAACTAAAGTTCTTTAATAAATCTTTGTCAAAATTTGATAATATTTTACTTAAATTATATACAAATTTGGTTATTGTTTTAATAAATATTTGTCACCATTCATTCACTTGAAATTGAAAGATAGTTTGGTTAAACCGCGATCGTTTTGCACGCAATGCCACCAAGAAATGAACGAGTTCGTTTAGTTCCTACCACTTTTACTTGAACGATGTAATTTTACTAACTGTTTACGTTGCGGTTTAGTGCGATGTCACCGAGCAGTAGATGTATGGACGACGCTATAAACAACACGATCATGGAGAAGCTACAAAGTTTCGCGTTAAAACATAATACAGGAGGGGAAGCATTGAAGGCCTTAATAACCAAGATACACGCACGAGTCACCTCTTCAGGTAATCACGTATTTAATAACCTATAATTACTAATTAAATTAAATTTATTTTCGTTTCTTATTATTCAATTACAGTTATACAGTTATATTCAAATAGAAACATTATCGAATGCGATAATAACGGTATAATTTGTAAGAAATATATAAAATCACTTAACTTTAATGTTACATATTTAAAATAATTTGATTAAAAAGTTATAATAAGAAATAGAAAATAGGGACTACATTTTTATTCAATATCACACAGGAGTAGATTGATCATTCCATTTTAAAATATAGTGCTAAGATTGAAATCTACTGTAGAAAAAATCTTGACACAACCCTTGAAAAATCTTGATGCAATTCTCGTCCTGTTTCAACAATCTTCTATATGAATTTACTCGTAAATCACACCAAAATGCTTACAGATGAATTCTCGAATACGCTTTTATCTTTATTTTTGATGAAAATTTACCCTTAATATTTTACCTTTATCGGAGATCTCAAAACAGTCAGGAAATTATACTAACGTTATTCTTAGAACGATATCATGTTAATTGATCAATGAGAAAAGATCAAAGTATTAGCCGGAAGATCGATATCAAATAATATTAAGATCAAAAGGAAGGTTAAATTAGAGTAATAGATACGTTAAGAGGAATTTTGGCTTTTCAACAAGACTAATATCTCTTTTGCACAATGGTAACATTACTTTACTTTCTTAGTGTTGTCAGCTCATTTAATCTCACACTTAAGTGATACTACATTCGAATTATTTTCCACATACAACTCCTGAATAGTAACATTCTTAAAGAATATATGAAATTATGTGTTATGAAGAATTAGCTCTTAGTTTACTAAGAAATAAAAGGTGAAAACAGCTTTTTTAGTGTCATTGTATTTCGCAAATTATGTCTCGCTAAACTTCAAAATGAAAATCCGGGTCGCATTAGATATATAACTTGGAATTCATGCGCTCGTTCAAGTTCTTCTGAAAACCTATTTCTACAGATAACTCGATTTATATAGAATTAGACTACGTAAACTTTATTTTTCGAACGATGTTAAAGTTTTGAAAATGTAGATAAAATTTAAACGATAAAAATGGATCATTCGGTTACACGTGTTTCTTTTTTTTCATATTAAATTCATTCAAATTGATGTATTTTACAAGAAAAAAAAAACAAAAAATATGAGGAAATATATATCATATTAAATCATTGATGTTTCTTTTAAGTGATTTCAGAACAAACGTGTAAATTTAGTTTTAAGATATTAATACAATTGGATATGATCAATCGAGTGGTTATTTTTGAAAATTTATACATAAAGGATTATTATAAGGGTTACGTAAGAATTTTCGCGTCACATGTGCTTTGACATATTATTAGTTGGCAATAATCCAATGAACGAGGGATATCCAGACAATACATACTGGAGTAATTCGATAGGGATCGAAATTAGGTCAATGTGATAAGAACGTTTGATTTCATTCTGCATTCAACAGAATTACATTCTACGAGCAGAATGTCGATGTACTCGACTGATTTCGAATTTAAAACATTTTTATTAGTATGCATAACTAGAATTAGTAATTAAAGTTACATCGTTTCTCAAGTGCTTTTCAAAGTAAATAAAATAAATTAACTTTAAATACTTAAAGAGAGAGAGAGATCTTGTTGAAAATTTATCACAGATCATTTTGAAAATCTGTAAATCTTGGTTGACGTTAAATTGGCAATTACTTTCGAATGATAACGTACCTATGGGTTACGTGTATTTTTTTCACGTAGTCGCGCTCATGGCATTGATCCGAATTGGCTTAATGTCAACTATGAAAGTTAGAATTACACCATCTTAACCATGAACAGTATGTTTGCTATTTTATTGAATTTGTAGTATCTTTGTTCGCAGCTGTTCATTTGCTCGCTCATCCTTTCTCTTGCCAAGATAATTTGTTTATTTTATTTATTGCAATATTATTTACACGTATCGAATTACTTGTTTATCTTGATTAATGATGCGGATGAAAATTTAATTAATCCTTTTACGACTAATCATTGCTTAGATTCGACATCTACTAAATGCTTCTTTTTCTTTTTATAATTACACTTATTTTTATAACTGTAACTAATTATTCTGATTGTTAATATCATTGAATTTTTGTAAATGTTACTGTATTACTTATATATTTTAAATCTCGTTAATAAAACTTTTTATTTTGTTTTTTTTTTAGATAAACGAGTTCGCGAGGATATGTTGGAAAAATTATGGACCAAGGGTTCTGGTGCAATGGAAATTTTTATTATCATTCTTGCGGTAAGTTTTTTAAAAGATAGTTCGATTATTAAAATTAAGGAACTGTGTCTGGCACAGTTAGTACTTGGATGGGTGATCCTTTAGGAACACTGTGTGAATATGTTTTATATTCTAATTTCAATATAAATAATATGACATAATAGATATAATATGAACTTTTTAATATGCATACTTTAAAAGAGAAGAAAAAAGTATTTTTAGCAAAGGATTTAATTTGAAATGTCACGAAACGTATCAAGCTAAACGTGTTCGTTGGTGAATATTCCACACCATGTAAAGTTGATTAGGCGTTTCGAATGAGTACGAAGGTATTCAAGTTTCATACACGAAATAGTAGCGTGACAAAGTCACATTAACGAGTTATACTCACTTGTCAATCTCCCCTCGGGAAGGTTTGCAAAACTACAAACCCGTTCGTTCTTATTTCTATTGAGTGTTGCACGAACGAATTGTGAGTTTTCATTGCTCAAAGATCCAAATCTTTCTTTCGTAATTTAAAATATCTTTCAAATTAAATTGGGAAAAATATAGAATTCAAAAGATGAAATAATGATTACCATTAAACAATAATTTTGGTCTCATAATAATACAGAAATTATAAAAATATATAATTTTCTATTTTACAGCATTGCAAGGATCTTGTGGTGATTTATAGTATTGCTGCAATATTACACGAGTGTATAATGCCAAAAGTAACGAAAGGCAAATCGAAAGGAAGCAAAACCAAAAGTGCAACAAGTAATATTCAAATTTATAAATTATTATAAATATCGTAAAAATAATTTAAATAATAACATACCATATATGTCTATTAAATATAGTATGTGTATCCTATTTAATTGTGTCGAATGAAAATGTTCAAAGTTTTTAAGTAAATTTACGATAGGAATAAACTATTATTTCTTTTTTTAGAAAGCAGTAGCCGAATAGCGGTCATTCAACTGATAAACTTAGGGATCACGCAAGTCCTAGTTAAAAATTTAATGAATATCCAGAATCAAGACAGTCCTATTGTAGATGTCTTGATGCAAGAAGTTCTATGGATTTTGGAACAGGTAAAATTGTATATCAATTTAAATATTTCTAAATTATTTATTAATATAATTAATTATATGTATGAATAAGGTATTTATATGTTGTAGATCTGCCAATGGGATGTGAGAATTTTAGCAAATGTAAAAAGTTCAAATTGTATCAAGATATTTCACACGCTCCTCGCACAAAATTATAACAACAGTAAAATAATTCTTCCATTGTTGCTGATAATGAAAACTCTTGCTCAAAATTGTTAGTATTATTCTAAGTTTAATTTTAATATTTATTTTATTGTGGTAGATTTAATAATTGGATAATTTTATTTCACAGCATTTTGTCAAGAAGTTCTTATTAATGACGGTATAGTTAATACATTGGAAAAGACCCTAATATTTGTTGGTAATGCATCTAACATTAGATTAAGAGTTTTGGTAGAATGTTTGAAATATTTTACTACTAACAGTAAGTACGTTATTAGTTATCATTTTGTTAGCTTCAATGATATTAACAAAAAAAAAATATGCTAATGACTTTTGTTTGATTTCTTTTTTTTTTTTTTTAATTAAACGTAATATGAATTTTTCGTAGAATTATGCTGCAAGAAGCTCGTAAAGATTGGGATTGTAAATCAATTGATGCGAATTTTCGACAGATGGGAGAGATTCGAGGGACAGATGAGACTGAAGATATGCAACTACGCTCTGAACACGCTACAGCATCTTTGCGTAATAAGTAAAGTTTCTTTTACGAAAGCAAACCGCGCTTAGTATCCAGAAAAAATCTAAGAGAAGTGAAAAAAGGCTGACAGGTGCTTATAACGAGTTACATTCGACCGCGTTGACCGGTCGAACGAACGTTGATCTCAATATCGGTTGAAACGTTTCATTACGAATTAATTATTAGTCGCTCGACGAATTCTTCTTTTTTTAAATTCTTTTACTAGTTTTTTTACTTTTACGAGCTCGAACTCAAGGAATTCTTGAAAAACGTTGGGGAACTTGTCGTATTTGTTAAGATTATTTTGAAGTAACGTACGAGTACTTTGAACATATTTATGAATAGTGCAAAGAAAGATACTTCTCAGTTAAGAGCATGTCTTCCAAGATGTATTTTCCTTCCTCTCGAAGAAAGGACTCGGATAACTCGGAATCGTTTAAAAGATCTTTTTCTTCTTCCTCCCACTTTCAGAGTCTGGTAGGAATGCTATTAAGTCGAACAATGGTCTACAGCTACTGTACCGGTTTTGTACATACTGCCCGGAGGAAAAAGCCTACGATTGCTTATTGTCACGTATATGTAGTATAATCAATCAATGTCTGGAAAAGAAGGACTTGCCTGTACCCATAATGTCTCCTGCAAGGTGAACGATACTTTCAAGGTTTCCTATGTTTGATCTGCGTTTTTAATATTTACGGAAAAATATCATCATTTGTTTTTTTTTTTCTTACAATTAGTACTAAATCATTTAATTTATTTAATATTTGGTATTTAGATTCAATCTACCGGAAGCAAATACCAGGGCTAACAGCATCGAAAGTGGAAGTGACCTTGACAGTCAAGTACGTCGCATTTATTTTTATATTAAATTTGCAAATATAAGTATGTCTGCATTCTTTAATTTAAATTTTTGTTCTATTTATTTATTTTTGTTTTTCAGGCTAACAGCGTGGCCTCGCTTGGAAGATTATATAGTGATTTTGATTCAGGAGACGACGAAGATAGTCATAGTTCAAAAAGAACGAGCGATAAGAATTTGTATCCTACCGAAGAGATAGATGAGAGTCAATTTTTTGCTGGAGTTTATACATCTCAAAGGACTGAGGAAAATTTGATTTGGTAATAATATTGTTTGATCCAATTTGGAAAATAATATTTTAATATGAATATTTTAACGTCTATATTCTATATGATAAATTGCTTTCAAAATTGTCCAATTTAATCTAACACCACGTGAATTTTTATTTTAGGTATAGCAATTTTTTTAAAGAGTTAAATAATTATCAAATAAAACTCGAACATACTACGTCAAATTTAACAGTTAACTATGATAAAACGAACACTCGGTCAAAAAGTCTATTAAAGGAAATGCATAAGGACGAAATGGAATATCAAATAAAGCATAAAAATATATTATCTAATTTCAAAACTCTAAAAGATCTTTCATTAGCTACTACTAATCAGCTAGCTTATTGTATAATAGCAACCGAAGTGAAAAGTATTATCAGATTTGTCAAAGTTGCTTATCCCGATTTGATCGGTGGTGACTCTTTTGGAAAACCAGAACCATTAAACTGCAAAGATAGGAAAGTTTGTCGTGAAAAATTATTAACTTGCGTGGAAAGAAGTCTTCACGCTAATACAAAAAATTACGAGGTTGTTTATAATCTGGATGTTCTAGCGATGAATGTACCAACGAATGATCGAGTTTCGGATAAATTACTTTGTAACTGGGACGAAAAGAGAATTGGAAAAAGGAACTTGGAGACCAAATATTTACAATTTGAATCTCGTTTTGAAAGTGGAAATTTAAGAAAAGCTATTAAGGTATAGTTAAAGTATTTGTTGCAATTATGAATGTGTTCACTGTTATAGCAATCGTATATAGTTATTGTTAATATAAGCTAATGAACCGTGATTCCTTTTATTTGATACGCCCTGCGACGTATTCAATGAATTTTTAATTTACATATTTCAATCTTTAACAGATCGATTAACAGAACTATACATTGAATGGTGAACATGTTAAAGTAGAAAAAAAATCTGATTAGGCTTAGATCCATGAATTCTTTTTTACACATATCGTTTCTCTGTATTTTTCTTCCTTGCTTGCAGATAGGCTTGAGAGAATACGACTTGATCTTAACACCAGATGTTAACAGTGTTTCTGGACACCAATGGTTTTACTTCGAAGTTTCAAATATGGAAATAAATGCTCCTTACACGTTCAATATAATAAATTGCGAAAAAGCCAACTCTCAGTTTAATTTCGGTATGAAGCCTATTCTGTTCAGCGTAATCGAAGCGCAATTGGGACGACCTGGTTGGGTCAGAACTGGGACAGATATCTCTTACTATAGAAATTGTTATCAGAAACCAACGAAGGGAAAGAATTATTTGACGACAACTTTCACAGTTATCTTTCCTCATGCTCACGACGTTTGTTATCTGGCATATCACTTCCCTTATACTTATACTCAATTAATGACCAATATTTGGAAATGGACTGGAAGGATTAGTTCTTCGAACATTTACTTTCGTGCCGATTCATTTTGCGAGTCGTTAAATAACAATGAAATTCCATTACTGACTATAACTGCGCCAGATTCTAAAGACAATCCTATATCAGTAAGTTTTACCTTTGTTCGTATAACATCTACATTGAATATTATTGTCAAAAAATTGATGATATTTACTTGGGATATGTTTAGAACAGAAAAATGATCTTTCTTACGTCGAGAGTTCATCCAGGTGAAAGCAACGCATCATGGATAATGCATGGAACATTGGAGACTCTTCTAAGCAATTCCACTTATGCTAGTAGCTTACGTGACGATTATGTATTTAAAATCGTTCCGATGTTGAACCCAGAAGGTGTGGTCAATGGTTGGTAAGTGATAGGACATGAATAACAATTGACTCATAGTACTATCGATATTTATTACACAAGTTGAGCGTTCTTTCACACTGTTGTACGGTAGTATTGTAGAAAATTATTGTAAGTGCTTGACTTATCGTGTAACAGTTTAGTGAATAATTTTTCCCAAAAAAAAGAGAACGAGGAAGGGGGTAATTTAGGAATAGATCGTTGTACGTTCAGATAACGGAAGAGTTTCGTTTTGCCTGTATTCGATCAAAGAAAGAAACAATAGTTTCTTTCTTTGCCGAGGTCATTGAACTCTTCGTTTTGTGAACGTACGAAAACGTGTTCATTTAAGTCTAAGGGATGATTAAATCTTGATGAATAAAACGTGACGTCAGCGGACTATCAGTTGCTCACATTGGTGAATCAATGAAAAGCGAGAGAGAAGGGTCTCTTTTTTTAATTAGGATCTTTCGAACGATAATGATTGAAAATGATGTTACGTTGATGTCAGCTGGCGTCACGAATATCATGCATTACAATTAACGCACCAATGAAAGACGTACTATCGATACGAGTCTGGCATCATCAGTTGGAGAAAAACATTTTTTATTATCTTAAGAAAATAGAAATTATTTCATTATTAAATCATCTATTTTATGAAGTTAGAAATTAAATAGCTTAAGCTGATCTCTAATATTTGTTTCATAAAATACTTTTAGGAAATTTCACTAAAATTTTATCTTTCGATTTTCCTCCAACCAAGGACATCAAGTTAGTACGTCCACTATCGGATGTGATATTTAGCTTAGAACGTGATCAATATGAAAAATGACCGTGATTTCTCGTGCCACCGATGATCCCCCGTGATGATTATGGTGATCCACGAGTTTTTAACCAGTTTTTTTTTTATTATTATCATCATTACCATTATTATTATTAATATTATTATTATTATTATTATTATTATTATTATTATTAATATTATTAATATTATTCTTTTTCGATAAACGCGATGATTGACGTGTGTTAAAAAATAGCGTTATAGATTAACGTTTGAAGAAAATGCGAAGAAGTTAGGTTCCTACGACGTTATTGCTTTGCGATTTAATTTAAATACTATGATTGTATTAATGCGTTAACATGAGAGAAGAGGTTTAATTGGTTCAAAGTGTTCTTGGACTAGAAGAACTTATTTAAATGATGATGATCGCAAGCAATTTATTTTCTTGCGAAGATTAATCGTATCCTATTCCTTCGTCGTCATCTTCTTCATTTTTATCTTAATTATCTTTTCTTAATTTTCTTACAATTAGTAAACGAACGAACGCGTTTAACGAAGGCGTCGGTGCCTAAAGAGTAAAGCGTTACTTGGACGGAGGGTCTAATACTTTGCCGTTGGTGCGCACTTTGATGTTGTACCTATAGGCCGGTTCCGCCTCTGGCAGGATCGTACTACTGTCATCATCCTGATCCTTCATCATTACCGATTCACCAATGTCCTGTTGATCGTTAACGTAATCTTGAACTGTGTCGTATGGACCAATGGTATGAGCATCTTCCAAACCGTTATTAGGAGGTTCAGTTTCACCTTGAACGTCAGCTTGAACTTCAGCTGGGGCATCCGAGAGTAAATCATAATCGAGAGAATCTCTGTGTTCCATCTTCATATCCGAAGTGGATGGTCGAGAAGCTGTACGAAGGATTTCACGAGTCTCCAGGCCATCGAAGACACTAGCAGAGTTGTCTTTTCTTGCTTGATGAACGTTTGATTGACCATCAGCACTGCTAGCCGTGAAGAGACTCGTGATATCCGGAATATTATCGGGTCTCGTATTATCATATTCTCTATCAAATGCATCGGTTGGCCTACGATGTTCGATGTTTCCTAAAACGCTCGATGCAGTAGATTCTTCTTCTTCCTCTTGATCGTCTTTTTCTTCTTGCTTGCCAGACACGGAAGCGGCTGTTGTTATCAGCCTGCTAACGACCGGGTCTTCGGGTATGTCTTCATTCGCTGATTCTTCCTTTTCCTCGTTCGACGATGACGTTGTCTTTTCGTCGATAGTTTCATCCGGTTTTTTCTCATCTTTATTATCTTCCTTAACGTGCTCGTCGATCTGGTCGTCGCTGGCTGGCGCCGAGGTGGTCGTTATGTAGGGTCTGCGATTTCTGAAAAATTCAGCTCGCCATCAATTTAATCTTCAAACATTTTATTTCGATCCTTCCTTTCAATTTATTTCCCATTAAAGACGTTACTACCAAGGAAGAAGATCATTATTTATAAATTCTATTCTTAATGAAGCAACGTCTCTCATCTTATCTTTATTATATTAGTTATGTTAGTTTGCTTTTATTAAAAGGAAGCTCCTATAAACGCAAAGAACAAAAGTCTGGATCCAATTGGCAAGTTTTACTTATAGAATTAACCAATTCATGGATCGAAACTTTTTCATTGTCGTACATGTGTATGTGCGTGTGTTGATTGTGTAACTGGTTTATCTTTGTTTTTGAGTATTTGCAGCGAGAGGCGAGAGAATGTTTGCGTTGTTACAAAAAGCACCTAGATATCAGATATCATTACGTTTTTATTTTTTCATTTTTATTTCAAAAATTAGCTAAAACCAAGTAAATATTTCTATCTTAGTGATCAAAAAACAAAAAGAAAAGTAAGCGTTACGTACGTTTGATATAAAATTATGAGAATTATGTCAGTTGTATATTTTGTTACCGGAGAATCCCAGATTACCAACAACCTTTTCTGATTATCAACTAACTACTGTATAATATAAGCATTTAGAAAGTTTCATAATTTTTGTCTGCAAAATAATCAGCTAGGTAATGAAGATAACTGATAAAACATTGCAATTTGATCCTGTGTTAACGTATAAGAAATCTTATATATCTATGGGGGAAAGATTTCATTTACATATTTTATCAGTTCCCCGTATACTTTATATTCTTATAACCAGCAGGATTCACCTTGGAGACACTGGGCATCCTCTGGTTTTCTCTCTCTTAGTTTCTTTTTCTATCTCTCTTTTTCTCGGCAATTTTGTGTATTTTTTGTGACAAGTATTATCTCACCTCTTACCCCTGAGTCGCGGAGACTGGAATGCTGCCGTAGTTATAGTAGTAGCATCTTGTTTGCTCGCAGATAAAGTCTTTTACGAGGGTACAATCTTGTGCTTCCCATGCTAACGTTGGTGCTACCATCGAAACGCAACCGTCCGCACTGCCACTGTCGCCACTGTAATACAAATAAAATATCGATAACAATTTTTCTGATATCTTATTCGAAATTATCGATGATAAATATTTTCTAATCTTATTTTTTTTTTCTATTTTAATTCATCTATAGCTTGTATAAATGCAGGATTTTTTCTATTTTCTAATTGATATTTTTATGTTTAGTTTCTGTTTTTACCTTTCACGTGCAACTCTTTGAGGTTCGGTGCCAGGTGGAACATCAGCAGGTCTGTTTCCAGGTCTCTTAAGCATATAATCGAATGTGGTGTTGAAGGGTAGTCCTGTACTCATCCATAGGAACATATCCGTGCCAAGTTTGTTACCCGACGTCCAAAAATCGTACTTGGTGTAACCAGCGTTCTTTAAGTACTGGGTCATTGTGTCTGATTTTTCCTTCGTTTCGAAGGATGCCAGTTGAAGACCCAAAGAACGACAATACTGATACGCTAAGAAGTAGTTGAGTTCTGGACTATATGGATTCATTCTTGATACAAAATATTGAACACCATCGAGCTGAATTGTCGTGATCCTTTGACCTGTAAATTTTCATTGAACGTTAAGAAAAATAATTTATCAATTAATTGTATATTTTTATACGCTTGATTAACGAGAACAATGTGTGTGTGTGTGTGTGTCTAATAATCATCATGAAATTAGACCAAACGTGTAATTGACACTTATGACTGACACTTTTTGCGACATGATCGTTTTAATCATCATGGTGTATAATATATTCCAATTGCGGTAGTAACACAATAATAATAATAATCTTGACCAGTATAACTTTACAAAAAATTCACCAGGATGAGAGTAATTTAGAAAAAAAAAAGAAGTTAATGCATTGAACTTGAATGTTTTTTATGACAATAAAATTATAAACAATTTTTGATATAATTCGAAGCATATATTATGCATGATCATAAAGAAATGTTATTTTTTCATATTACGAATTTTCAAAAACCGGTAAAGAATCGATATCAAGAAAACTTTAGAATTCCTCATTATTATCTCATCGAAGCACGTTTCCTTCATGGACTTCCGACAGAACCGCAAATGGCATCTCCAGACGGAGGAACACCATCTGTTGAATTCTAATCTACCCGGTGTCCCATTTTAGCGTGGCCGATGAACGATTCTTTTCACAGCGAACCGTTACATTCGAGAATGATCATACATTCGAATGCAATTCTTATACAAATGTGTTGATTATTTCTTTTTGCTCCTGTTAGTTAATTGGTTCTTTGAACTTTCAACTTGTAACATAATCGTTTGATAATGTTTGATATCGTTAATTAATTCCTTCGGAATAATAATATATCTTTAGAAATTTTTATTTCAACTTTTGACAAGTTTTTATTTTAAAATGAATGTTGTCTCGCGGTTCGACAAAAAATCTTATAGTCTATTTGTATAGTACTCGTTTGCCTTTAGGTTATTTCATCAAAGAGCCTTAATTATCCTAAACAGGGACATTCTTCATCAACACCAAGCTATTTAACTGAAACCACACGAGGGATATCTTTTGTGAATAGAATGATATTAACACAGAGACGTGTTCGGGAGAGTTCATTGAACTAACACGATTATTTGGTTAACTGTACTTATGAATTATTAGTGATATAGGGTTCCAAACAGCTTTTAGACGAGATCACATAACTTACTATCTATCTCTCTGTATCTCACGCTTTTATTTCTGATCTATCAAATATATGATCTATCATCTAATATTCTTTCACACACACATTTATAAAAATATCAACATTTAAAAAAAAGAAAAAATATTTGAAGAAAGAAGATAAAGGTGCATTTTCCTTTGTACACGATTATTGCAAGAACTCGACGATATTCTCACAGTAGGTATTCTAAATATATATAGAAAGTTTCTAATAATAATCGCACGAATGAAGAAAGATTAGCTCTGGAAGTCGTTTGATGCCGGCATGTGAAGACATAAAGAAATGAGAAAAAAAGGAATAAAACTAGGGGGAAAGTAAAAAGAAGTTCGATGCATCCGTGGAAAAACTGGCGACGCAGGTGATAGTTAAACGACCGGAAGACCTTGAGACGTCTGCCGGCAGTGAAAAGCGAAGACTCGCGAGCGAGCAAGTTGACTTGCGTCTCACTAAACTATACGTTTCATTCATCGAGTAAGTCACGCTCGTTGTTCACGATGCCGCGAGAATCGTTAATCCGACTTAACCGTGACGAGAGAAGATAGGTACAAGAAGTATACCTTTGCTGAAAGTAAAATACCTCAATTGAACGAGCACGGTACGAAGAAAAAAGAAAAAGAAAGAAATGCGATTGCTAATAAAGGTATTGAAAAATGGATAAAAAAATATGTATGTAATAAAAGTACTAACCTGAAGCGAAGGCCACGATAACTAGAAGCAGCGTAGCGATCTTCATGTTGCCGTGCTACTAATCGTACGATCAAACAGTCGTTTCCGTTTCCGACTGTCGGAATACACCGGATGTTAATGTTAGGGTCGCGTTCTCGGACTGGCCTCGCGCTGCGTCGGGGGCCCCCTTAAGAGTCTTCTGGCCGGATCCAAGAGGAGGGGGTCGTTGAAGATGATTCACTGGCACCAGCAGCAACAGCTTAGAGGAGGGCGGACGAAGGCACGAAGGGACGCTCGAACTATCGTTTCGAAGAGGGGAGAGTATAGCTTCAGAGATAGATAGATAGATAGATATTGAGTTTGCCAACTGGAGAGGGATAACCCAGACGAATAGAAGATGAAGATGACGTCGAAGGATAGATCCTTGGTCCTTGGGTTGATCTTTAGATCCACGATCCCAAGTGCAAAACTCTAATGGATTGCTAACAAATTCTATTCGACGAGTTAACAAAAAAACTTACCTCAATGTATACGTTATTACAACCGTCTGTGTATGTGTTGTTCATGCGTATTGGTTCATGGGTACATAGTAGTAGGTTCGTTGACTTTAAGAAAAAGAGTTGCCTTGGATCATCGGGCGTAGTAGTAGCGTGGAATCGTTTCGATTTGCTCTTCGATCTTCTCAGAATTTATTCTGGAATTTTGTACCGTCCAGATCTGCTTGTACGAATTACCATTTCATTTCTTGTGTTTTTCAAATTATTAAATACAATTATTTATGAAGTCCATTAAAATGTATTGGCTTGCCTGAAAAGTTTCTTCTAATTTATAAATATAATAATATATTAATAATTTTTAAAATCATTACTTCAAAATCCTCACTAATTCCACATTTATATATTAGGGATTTTAAGAACACATTATGTATATATAAAATGCAAAATCGGCGCTAACATTCTGGGCAACCTAATATTTCAAAGATAAAAAGAAAAGAACATTTGTTGAGGTCCATTAGACTTTGTCATGTATTATGGTAAATTAGTGATATCAAATAGATAAAATATAGATAACTTTAAAATGTATTTTCGTAACCAATGGGATCCCACTTCTATCCCAGAGAACCTATCGACACGGTAGGCCGCAAAAAGACTTCAGTCTCAAGGTAGGCTTCATTTCTGACCGCGTCTTTTCGCTCGAGATCACCTGCTGCTGTTACTGATGGTACATATCGTCCAGTCCAGTTTTCTCTTGCTCCAACTATCGTGTATGCTTTGGTTACAATATAGAACCGGTACCCCGTACCCTAGAAAACCTACGTATCTTCATCTTCTTCTTCATCTTCTTTTTTTTTATATTTTTCTTCTTCTTCTTCTTCTTCTTTTTGTTCTACCTATCTCTTTTCTTTGCTTATAGCACATCGATGGATCAATGATCATACACGGCGAGCTATTTTTGTTACGAGCTCTGTGCGGGCATCCCTAAAAAAAGATCCTCATGTGACATTCGAGACCTACCGCACTAAGGAAACTCCTTCTTTCGTTCCTTTATTTTTACATTGAGAATATATTACAATAACGAGCTGATCTTAACGAGGAGACACTTAACAAGGTCTAACTTTATCGTTTCTAATTTCTTCAATAATTGATTTAATCAATGGTATTTATTATAAAAAATTAATCAAACGTCGTTGTAAATAAAAACGAATTTTCTTAATTCTTGTTTTAATTTCCAATGATTCCACTCGTTTGCTTAATCTTGTTGATTTAAGAATTTCTATACATTTTTCAGTTGTTCTTATGTTTACAACGGTCGTATATGAATATTGATTATCCCATTATATACCGTTGCTTACGAAATTAACATACCGCTAATTCATTCGATCATGAAACAGGAGTTCACTACCCTCGAGACATTCAACAACACTTTCGTGTTTAAACATATGAGAGTTGAGAAAGCCAACGGAGTTAACGTGGCATCGTGTTTTATCGCGATGCCATTCGGACAGTCGTGTTCGTGGCGGCTTCTTGTCGCCTCTTAGTTCTCACGACCCTGCTGATTCACTGGTAGCAAGTATAATATATATTTTTCTTGACTTTCAGCCTCTATCTCATCGTCTATCCTATTTTCTTTTCTTATTTTTCTGTAATTTTTATTCATTTTTTCTACGGTTAATTTTAAAAACAAATAGATAAAATACAAATTAATCAAATCGAACAAAAATATTACGTTTGAAAATATATATATTATTTATAAAATGAATATATTATTTGAAAGGTGTACTTATGGGACAATCTAATATATTATATTAAATATAAATTTAATCGAACGATTATAATAAATAGGAAAGAAAATAAAGGGTGTTGAAAAAGGAATTTATATAAGATCAAACAAAATGGCGGAAGTATCGGTGGTGTCTCTTGAAGAGAACTAAGGGAGAAGGTCCGCGGTTAAATCACGTTTTATCTTTACCTTGGCGTAGGTCAGTTTAACAGGTCACGCCTACCCAGCGGCGTATTTCCCATGGGAATTCACCGAGCGTACTCGAATGCACTCGAATGCACTTAGAGAGAGCTCCGGCAAAGTGGCCAATGGGGGTCGAACTGTGTTCGTGGTCGAGCTGATGCTTTTGCCGGGAGCTGGATCCTGGATAAACAAGCACGAGTCTCTTCTTCTTCTTCTTCTTCATCTTTTCTTTATATTTCTTTTTCTCTTTCTCTCTCTCTCTCTCTCTCTCTCTCTTATTCTCTTTCTCGCAAGCAACTTCTCACAAACGAGCCTCGGAGGGTTTTCGCCTGTTTTTTGCCAAAATAAAAGCAACGAAGGGCTTTCGAGGCAACCAGCCGATGCGACGGCTAAGAAAGAGGAGAAGAAGAAGAAGAAGAAGAAGAAGAAGACGAAGAAGAAGAAGAAGAAGAAGTGGAAGAGGAGGAGAAGAGGATTCTACAGGAGGATTCTCGCCGAGGTCTATTTCAGGCCCTGCCAGCGATCGCTATGTAAGGCCCTCTTCCCTCTCTCTCTCCCTTTTCTGCTTTTATATATCCTTTCTCTCTTTCTCACTTTCTTATTTTCTTTCTTTCTTCGTCTCCCATCATCCACCACCTCCTTCTCAAACTCCTCTTTCTTGCATACAGAGAGATCTTGGTTTTAGCGCGCGAACAACCTCGCTTGCTTCAAGACGATCGGAGGGACTCATAGGGCCCCGTAGGCTCTTCGTCGACTCTTCCATTTTGATACTTCTAGGACAGTGATCCTCATATCGTACTTTCATATATACTTCGATATATGGCAATTAGTATCATTGAGATAATAATAAGTTATATTTTTAGTTTTAAGATCCGTTGAAATTTATTAACCAATTCAAGGACAAAAGAAGGAACACAAATTTTGTTTAGCCAGACATTGGACACACACTAAAGTTAATTACTTTTTTTTATGATCCGACTTCTTTCTTTCTTTCCTTTCCTTTTATCCTAAGATGGTATTCAGTTAGAAATATGCACGAGCTAACCAAAAAACCTTTTATATTCTTCTTACCTTTTTTTTACATCTTTCATTTTTAGTCTATCCTTTCAAAGTCATAATTCACTTTTACATAGCTTAGCATCTTTTATCGATGCTTTTTGTTGTACTATTTTAAATGCAGTGATCTTCATGTAATTTTTCAATGAATTTCATCATATTACCCTATCAAAATTGGTACAGTCAAAGATTGTTTAATTCTTTTATATATAATTGACAAATATAATAACAAAAAAAGATGAATTTTATTTATTATTGATCAAATTGATCCAGTAATATAGAATGAAGTTGAGAACTTGGTATATATCTTTCTTTAGAATAGATCTCGTAGCTTACGTATTCGCAGCTTACTATGTTCATCCTGTCCCATAGATGTATATTTAGACAGTTTGTTTCCCTCAGGATTTAATGCGATTATACGACGTCGCTATACACGAAAGATCTGCGTCTTTCCTTTGAAGAAAGAAGGAGGAACATAATCTCGTGCTGTCCTCTAAATCTTAGTCACACATCTTTCTTACTTCCTTTCTTTTGCAAAGAAAGACTTATTATATTGCTAGAGCAATAATAACCAACAGATATTTTTACTTATTATATTGCTAATTACATTAATAGTCATGCTAACTCATTCTTTTTATTCATTTTTTTTATCCTCTTTTCTATATATATATATATATATTTCCATTTATTATTTATTGTTTATTAGATTAGAAAATATAGTAATTCCATCTTTTTTCTTCTATTTGTATATTTCCAACGCTATTTCTAGAGCTATACAATGTAATGTCTCGGTGTAATAAATAGATGGTTATTCTCCTTCTATCTTGACTGCTGCCGGGTACGAAAGGGGCGATGCATAATCACCGATAGAAAGCAGGAATGGATGATAATAACAGCCATGATCAACTTAGAGTCGTCTCTCTTCTCATCTTCTTCTTCTGTTACGTGCTAAGAGTACAAGAGTATGACCTAGAACCTGAAACCGTGAACTCTCTCTCACTCTCCCTATCTTGTGTATTCGACCTCGAGTAGTACAGCGATAAAACTTATCCCTTTGAAGTTACTTTCAAAGAAAAGCGAATCTCTTCTCGATCACCATTAAGATCCAAGCTTATCCCCCATGAATTTATAGACACTCCCGAAGAAGACGAGTCTACTTTTCTCGAAGACAAAAATTATCGATGGGGGATGGAATAACGATCGTTCATAGTAATAAGTAACGATCGAAATCATAGGGTTAAATCGCTTTAAGGGCATTACTAGTGTCTCGAGTTTAACAGAATCACCTGACTCGTTGTAACCCTCCTCCCCTCCCCGCCTGCTTCGTTTATTTCTCTGCTTTTGTCCTTGAATACGTAATTTAATATTTAACACGCATGGGAATAAATTCATTCCCTTGCTCTTCTTCAAACTTGTTTCTCATCTATCTCTTTTCTTCTTTTTTTCTTTATTCTTATTTTTTCTTTTTTTTTTTTTTATTATTCCGAGTGAATGGAATATCAGTTCGCGAAATGTTATATTCCGCGTAGAATAATCTGATGAGACGGAATAGGAGAAAGAGATAGACGATCGAAACGGGATAGGTCATCTTCCAAAAGAACCCAGACCTTCGAAATCTAATTTTCTTTCTTGTCTAGATTTGTCTTTTTTTGGTTATCTCATCAGACTCAAGTTTCATACCAGCGGGTAGCTTTTTAACGAGCCTAACTCCTCTCTAGGATATGGTTCTCATCTTGTTTGATGTCTTTTTTTTTATAACATATAATTAACATAATCAATTTGTTTGGTAGCAAGTAGGAACGTCGGATATATATTATTAGATATTTTGGCGTATTTTATTCTGATCTATCTGACGTTTAGATTTGCTGAACTTTTTAAAATTATTTGATTCATTTATCTGTCAATATGGACAGATATATTTTCATTTATCATTCGTATTTTAAGTGTCCCTTAATTTTACTGGAATATAATAGATAAATTAATTGATTTATTTATCAGCATTGGACAGATTTAATGCAATCATTTTTATTATAACAAATCATAAAGGAGAAAAACGTTTCCTTAAGGTGTTAAATATAATCTTCGAAGACACGATATCACGGAGTAACGAAGAATAAAGATAGGCAATCGGTATGTGAGTAACGTTGAATAAATAAGCAAGTTCTTGTCTTTCTACGACATTTACACGACATTATTAAAGGAGATTCACGTCAGTTTAGAAATAACTTTAAGATGAAAATGGCATTCCTTATGGCAAGGAAGTATACGTAGATAACGCATAAGTATACCTTAATAATTACGTATGGAATGTGTTTAAAGCGAGTTAAACTATTTTTTTAAGAATACAAGAAAAAGAAGAAGAATAAAAAGAAAAAGAAAGAAAGGAGTACTCGTTGAGAGAGTAGTTACATTCTATCGAAGAAAGGCTTGAAGAATTCTCTTCGAAGAAGAAGAAGAAGAAGAAGAAGAAGCAGAAGAAGAAGGAGAAGAAGAAGAAGAAGAGAAGAAGAAGAAGAAGAAGAAGAAGAAGCGATCGTTGAAACTGGTAGAAGAAACGAAGGGATTCTTTCGGCCCTTTTCCGTACCGGCGAGCTCGTAAAAAAGGGCCAGGAGACCTTGGATTGGAGGAGGAATGCAAATCCAGACCGGTCACGAATATATTCTAACGTGGGGCCTTTACTTGAGCAAGCAACGAACCGGTGCACGATCCTTTAGCTGAACTTCATTTCGTTATTCCGATCGATACACCGAAAGCTTTTATACCTTGCTCTCGTTAATCGCATGAGAGTGCATTCTCTCTCTCTCTCTCTCTCTCTCTCGTGATTGTGTGTTCTACTTAAAGTTTAGAATCGAGTAAGAAATTACATTCTCCAATGGGAAATCTAATCTTTTCAATTAGAAAATACGAGCAATTAAGCTAGCAACGAAAGTGAACTTTCGTGTACTATGTAATTTTTGTTCATTCACATTTTATGTTCATATGTTTAACTTTCAAGGAATATATTATATATATACATATTGATTCTCATTGATAAAATATTATTTAATAAATTTAAATAAATCTTCAATATAACAAAAAAATAAACATGAAATTATAAATTTATCATCGCAAGTGGTACAAACTAGTAGTTCAAAATGCTTGTATGGTTTTTTCTAGAAGGGATGATGTAATATGATAAATATAGTTCATTGATGAATAAAAAATTGGCAATTTGAATAAGTAATTAATAGGATATTCGAATGGTAAGAATGACGGAACCAGCGAGTATGTTGCGGGACAAGTCAGAGACGTGAGCTCGGTCAGACGTAATTTCTCGAGGATTTCTCAAGAGGTGAGAGAGAAGTTCGCGGTCAAGGCTCCTCGGTTCAAGTCATTGACATCGGTGTTGCTCGCACGAACAGACTTATGCTGTCCATTACACCGGGTGCTCGCTAAATTACGTATATCAAATTTGATTGTTCTCCAGTTATTCGAATAATGTTTTTTCTTTTTTATCTAGGAAATATCAACAAATGATTCCTTTCACTTCAAAAATATCATAAATCATCTTTTTTACATTCTATTTGCGATTTTATAAACATTTTTCAATATTAAATACCATACACCTATGCACACACACACACACACACACACACACGTGGTACGCAAATAGAAGTAACATTTTTTTTACGTAACACATGACGATACAAAAAATTCTTTGCAATATCATCGATATTTTATTCATTTTTCGAATCGTTCAAACTATTATAAAAGTTAAGTATTATTCGAATAAAATAAAAAAACGTATTCTCGTATGGGAACGGGAGAAAAAACTTCCATCTAATTCACGCTCAAACACATACATCCGTACCTAAACAAACACACACACATACACTCACATAAAAAGAAGATGAACGTTTTAAAACTTCACATAATGATCGTCATCTGAGAGATCTAGCCGATTCTTATTATAATAGCATTACCTGGCGAAACGTCTCCACAAGTTTTCCACGTACGCTGATTACTTCGTTTTAATACCAAGCAGTCCTAACTCCCCACCACTACTACTTTAACAGTTGTTTTTTTTCTTAAACTCAGGGAATCTACACGAGATGAAATCTATTATCTCGAATGACTCTTCTTCCTTTGCTTATTCTACGAATCAGACGGTGAACGTCCTCGAGAGGGCAAGTGGAGAGGTTTGGGAGGAGGAAGGAAGAGAGAAGAATAGAAAAAAAAAACAAAAAAGAAAAAAAAACAAAAGAGAGAGTGTGTGTGTGAGAAAGAGAGAGAGAGAGATGGTTACACCTGCAGTCGACACTTCACTGTCTCTACCAACTGCATCATTACTTTTTATTGTCTTCTCGCAGCATCTTTCTCTTGGATGAGAAATCGATCTTTACTTACCAACGTGACTAGAACAACCTAGCTTCCTAATATGTATGTATGTATATATATTCGTACATGTAGTTATGTATGTACATGTACATGGACGTGTAACACCGATACCGGAAGTTATTAACTATCATCGAATTGCTAATGTCTTTATCGTAGTGTCATACTAGGATACCATTCAAAAGCGAATGGATAAAGAAATTTAATACATTGTCAAGTCTATTTATAATTTTTATCATTTTAATAAACGTTCGATATATACAAAAACTTATTTAAAATAAAATATCATTTTATTACGAGGATTTTTATTAAACCGAGGACTAATTTAAAATAATAATAATTTTGCAACCTGATATATATATTCATTTATAAGAATCATAGTATATTTAATTCTAATTTTCTAACGTTTAAGTTAAACGATTGTGAAAAATTATTATTTTCTTTTCAAGTTTTTTTTCAATTGTTAAACATTAAAGAGTTTATAAAATTGTTGTTATTAAAGTAGACAATTTAATAAAAGTATAAAAGTGAAGGTAAGAAGCTCTTAACATTCAAGTTAAGTGACGTGCATCACCTCGGGACAAGGTTTACATCCCGAAACGATGTCAAGACGACACAACGACGACGTTATAATCGAACCTAGGGAGTTTGCCATCGGTGGTAGTAAGGATGTGCTTAGAAAATGATTAGCTATGCACGACGCGAAGGTGTCACTTCCTCTGCTTCGACTTCCGCCCGCCGGAAACGTCCTTCCAACAGCGGTTGAATCCTTAAATGCCGACGATCTTTCGAGGTCTCTCTCCCACAACCCTTTCTTTTTCTTTTTTTTTATATATTTCTTCTATCCTAAATACCAAAATCAAATGATCACCAAAACTAATCAAAATTATTCGTTCAAATAAATTGAAACTTCGTTTTCTTTTTTACTCTATTTCTTTTTTTTTTTTTTTTAAATATTATATACATATTATTTTACCAATATTTCAACTTGAACTTTGATGAAAATTTAAAAAAAATATGAATGTATAATGTATTTTATCAATAACTATGATTGACGTTGATTGGTTAGTAATTCTAATGAGTTTCAAGAGTATTCCTATTCGTTCCTATTGTAAGTTTAAAGTTATTGATATTTGTTTGCAATGCAAAGAATTTATTTCGAAAGATCAGACATATTTAAATAGATACAGCATTTTCAAAAGTCTTCTGAATCTATCTGAATCTTTGATGTATTTACATACAAAGAACTCCGATTAGCAAAGGAACTAACACTGCAAATTCTATTCTGAGAGATCAAACAAGCAGATGCATATATGCAGATGCTTTGAAAATGTTCCTCTATCTATTAGGTGCAGCAATCAATTCGATGCTATCTTAACAAATTTAATATTTATTTATAAAGTTATTGTATAACTATTATTCTTCGAAATAGTCTTCATTATTCTCTGACGAATTTCTTGACAAAAAAGGATGATAATTTTCACGGAGCTGAATTAATCGCAACACCTAATTTGTTATCTCTTAAAAATTTATATAAAAATGAAAGGAAACTTAAAAGTTTGCATTAAGGAACTTATAAGGGAAACTTAAAAGTTGCATTAAAACGCAAAATCTAGAATCAAATTTATAATTTTAAATTGATACAATTAATATTAACAATTGAATGAAAATTTCAATATCTATATCTAAATGTTGAATAAATTATTCAAATCTGTCTATTGTTATTGATATTTTTTGGCTTGATTTATTTTTGTCGATCCATAGCAATCGATATGGACTAACGAATGAAGACTTGAACAGACAGTGGAGCAATCCAGATCAATCGTTACATCCAGTGATCTATCACACGAAGGGCTTGATGGAATACTGCACTAGGGTCCTGAGAAGACCTCCTCACGTCTTCGTCGACTATCACGGCCATTCACGGAGGAAGAACGTGTTTCTCTTCGGTTGTTCAAGGTCGAGTTCCTGGAGCGCCGCGGACAGGGCGAAACCGGACCAGCCGGTGCAGTATTTGGTAAGGGACGAAAGAGGGATCGACGAGGATATTATTTTTAGACTCTACGTGTATTCACTGTGTATATCGATGGATGCGCGCGCGTGCTTCTCGTAAATCAACGCATCGACGTCTCTCGGCCGTCTTTCAAATTCCTCTTCCAAAGGAAAACCTAACAAACTCAAATCACCATAGATCATCCCCTTCCTTTTACGGTTTATCCTAATTATATTTATTACAAATAAAATTAAAATCATACAAACACAGTATTCAGAGATTTATGAACATTCATTTTTACAATTTTTCATTAATTCGTCATCATTTGCTTAAATAATTAAAATATTTAACACAAAGTTTGTTCGTTTGAATAATAATATAGCATAATAAGTTATATATAATATAAGTTCTAGAAAAATATATAAATAAATATTTAAAAGATAATTTATACGCGACAGTGATCGATCATACTTGTAATAAAATTGTTTAGACAAGTAGTTGGTTTCAAACATGTAACTCGAGGCCCGATACTTTGCCTCATTGCGTCATAAAATACCTTTCTTTTTTGTCTGTGACCACAGATTCTCTTAAACTGAATTTGATGGCCCGTCTTTGTAAATCAGCTATATATCATTGGTTCAAACCATCAAAGATTTTAGGGGTTTACAAACAAAATATAATTTAATCCATATTATACAAACATTACAATTTATAACAATGATAAAACATGCTCGTAATAAAATAATAGTTTAATTCCACAATTGAGATCTATTTGAAATTCATAAATATATCAATAGTTAAAATTAATTGTAAATAATAGTGTCAAAAATTGTTTTGTAGATGTTACCACATTTAATGCAAAAGGTTTCACCGGCTTTTGCTTTGCCGTTGTGCTCCTTCAAGGTAGAAAGAAATAAGGAATCCACCGCCAGGGTTGCCATATGGCGGGAGTTGGGTATTTCGAGGTAAGTACCGATCACATCTCGAGAAACGATCTGACTTGCAATGAGTCTACATGTGGGGTCGGCCAAGGTCGAATTCACGATTCTACCGATTCTGCAGTCGAGCTTACTGAACAAGCTTTTGCTCCCTTCTCCCTTATGCATTTGAAACCTTTTCCTTTTTCTTTTTCTTTTTATATCATTACTTGCTACTTGAAATTATATACTTTCCTACTTGATTACATACAGGGAAAGTATCGTTTAATTAACGAATTCATTAAATTCTATCCTTTTAACAGAAGTTATACGATGGAGAGTAGCTTCTGTGGTTGCGATCAAGGAAAACTCGCTGGATTACATTTCGATACGGATCATTTGAAAGATGTTGGACGTGACTTTTGTCAAGCATTAGCCATGATGAAGGATGCTGATGAAAATTTAAATATTGATAAGTAAGTTATCAAAGTTATTTTATGTTAATTTAATTCATGCAATATAGATTTTAAGATTTACGTTTTCAGGTTAAACTTATTTGTTCAATATATTTGCTCGATTTTTAGTCAATGCACAAAGTTGAAACTTAAACTCCAGTCTAATAATTGTATATCAAACTTTGATATTTTCACTATTATTATATATATTTTTATTACGTGACTCAATATTAGGTTGAAGAAAATGAATATTGCAATCTTTCTAACATCGTCATGAATTAAATAGATTAATTATTGTCCCATTCGAGTTTGTTGAGATTTAGAAAAAGTAAGATTGTGGTGAACACAGATACATCGAAGAGTATTGCTGTCCACGAAAATGTATTCTACGGAAAATGAGAAGAAAACCTAAATGCATTCAGGACAAACTTGCTATACATCATATCATTGGGATTCCTTAGCGAAGGAAACGTAAATATAGATTAAAAATCGTGTGATGCACGTTTTTGTTTGCTTATTTTTAACCACGAATTTGCTCCAGGATTTAAAGAAGATCAAAAAGTTTTGTTTGAGATTTAATTTGACTAGACTAATCATTAATCACTTTGGATTCTTTTTTCCACTTGTAATCATGTTTTTTTTTTTGGGTAAATTATTTATAACAGGAAATTAATCGATTCGTTTTGTTGTTGTTGTGTTCTTGTAGGATTCTAGTGGAAGAAAATATTCCTGAAAAATCAGGATGCATGGTGGAAGAAGTAACTTCCAGTTGTGATTCGGACGAGTCTGATTTGGAGACTTAAGGATTTATCTTTCCTTCAGTTTGAAAGATTTGTAAATCGAACGTCCACTTGCCAGAAGATAAATTATTTACTCATTGTTGTTGAAAAATACGTCGATTCTGGTTCCGAATCGGGCATATACGAAGTCATTATTTTGTGAAAAAGATTTATTGAAAAATTTTAACAAATGGTGAAAATCTTTTATCACTTATTTACTATCTACATACACACGACAAGCTGTTGTTTCGAATATCTAAAAAAAAAAAGAAAAAGTGCAAATAAAAAAGTTCACAAAGCTTACCCTTCTACGACATACGAGTTAGCACGATTGAAAAGTCTTGTACGAATTTACAATAATGTTATCTTTGTAAAGAAAGTCAAATTGAAATTTCTCGGAACCAGAATTTTTTTCAAATGGAATATTCTTCGTGTCGAATTTAAATCCTGTTGTTACAATTTTTCTGATAGTTCAAAAATGTAATTCATTCAAATCTTATATCACAAAGCGTAGTTATTAAGAATTAAATTAAACACGAAGAAAATCCAACGATTACGTTTACGAGTTGATCGCGAAAGCAAAAGTATATAACGATTACTCCAATAAACGACAAACTATTGACAATATCTTTGGTAGGAATTTTCAAATATATAATAGCTCACATATACATGCGATCGGCTAATGTAAGACTTCTAATCTACTTGAATATTAGAATAATATGAAGATGATCGCTCGCACTCTCGCATTCTCTCTTTGTACCTTGCTACCAGTTACATACATGTGATACATTTAATAGAAAATAAAAAGAAATAAAATAAAATAAAATGAAATAAATGAACATAATCAAAATCAAAATCAAAAGAAATAGAAATATTGAAAAAAAAAAAAATGAATTCAAACGACGAATCGAATTGGAACGATGACTAATCTACCATTTAAATGATATCTCGTGTGCTGTTACAAGTTCAACGTCACTCTTAAATATATTTAACATTTCTTTTTTTTGTAATTTTCTTTTTTTTCTTATTTTTTTTTTTGTCTTTTCCTATTTTTTCAAGTTTCTTTTTCATTTACTTTTTAATATGAATAAGATCGCACGAATAGTATACAGAGAACATCACTTGTTTGTTACCAAGTGTAACAAACTCTGGTTATTATTGCGTTAATTGTTTTAATACAAGCGGTATACATAATGGTGCTGCTCTACGGTGTTACGATTATTATTAATACAGCTATAGTTATAGTATATATATATATATTTTTTTGTTGTGCTTGCGTTAATTACGCGACTAAAGTAAAAAGAAATTCAAAGAATATTTAACGTGCTGTGACGCATATTATATGCATGCTTAGAAAAACTTTTGAAAAGAATTTCGAAAGAGATTATTAACACTAGATTTACGGATGTTTTGTTCATTATTTTTTAATGACGTAATAACATTGTTTGAATAAAGGATTGAGTAAAGGAATTGAACTAATATTTACGTATATTTCATTACGTAACTAAAAACCAATAAGTTTTCAAAAAATAGTATTTAAATTTTATAAATATATAAAATAATCAAATGTTCAATGAGTCAAATTGGCTCAATTCGTAAATCTAGTGTTAAATATATGAAACATTTTAAAAACTGATTATCATAATCATACCAAGAAGAGATAATTATGGTCAATTTTTGATTCGTGAGAATGCGGAAAACGGTAAGTTATATGACATAAATGCGAGCGACCTAAATATAAAATAAAAATTCATAAGTGTGTCTTTTGTCTTTTGTTGTTATCAAATTCATGCTTGCGTGTTCGAAAAAAAAAGATAGTTCGGCCAGCGATCTATCGTCAAATATACGTGATTACAAATTTATATATACTTATATAGTTAAATTGAAATTTTAATTTTGTTTCAAAGCAGGCAGCAATTAAATAAACATCACAAATTTTCTTATTTTTCTTTTTCATTTTTATCTTACTAAAAAATGATGATACGTTATAATCGAACGCTAATAGTGAAAAATAATCGTCGATCGTTGCAGGTATAAATTGTTCTTCGATAATAAAGCAATAAGCAGAGATTTTTCGATCTATCCTTACTTAAGATTCAAGATAAATAAAATAATATGATCGGCATTAATTACGGAACATTGAAATCAGTAGATTTATAATACTATATTTGAGGAATTTCTTTCTCTCGATTGATAGAAAATATTTGTATATGTAATTTTTAAAAAATATTGGCAACGAGAGATATGTGATTACTGATTTCAAGTAATACGTAATCGATAAATGCTTCTATTTTGTTTAAAGTGTACCTATACTTGATAAAGCAGATACGATTGATCGAATATATGTAGGAAACTACATGACGAATTGTCGGTAACTTATTTTTTAAGACTCGAACTATAGAAGAAATCCACGATCGAGGATCTAAGAAAAATTGTGCCCCTGTATGAAGATTAATTGACGGAAACGAGATTGTTGCACGTTACATATTCTTAATTGAATAAGAGACGAGATAGATCGTTCGCGATAATACTTTATAAAGGATTTATCGATCGACGCGACTGAACATTTACGAACCAGAAAATTCTTATATCACGGTGTCACAGTCAAATTGGCAAATATATCGAAATAATGACGGAATATTATTGTCTTTATGGCGCGTAACAATGCTTAACGTTTATCATTAATCTATCTTTCATTTGTTACATGTGAATTTCTACTAATTTTTCAAAGCCGATCCAATAGCAAAAATCTATGCGTTTATATATTTGTCTACAATTTGTTTAATTTTGTATTCACGATCGTACGTTAAAAAATCATTTACAATTTTAGTCAATTGAGTGCGCAGTTATAATAAACAAAAAAGATTTTTCAAGATTCCAATTAGTTTAGTGATTATTTAGAATAATATCTTGCTTATGAAATTAGCAATGAATTGGCTTCATCATGCGTATATGAAATATTTGTGTACGTACGATCGTATCTATTAAAATAAAGAAACAAATATGAGAATAAAGATTATAGGAGATAGGATGATGAGTTTAGCAAAGAGAAAAAGTACGATAGTCATTGATCATGGAGAATAGATAGTGAACAAGAAGCAACGCGCGATTCTAAAGAACAATGACACTGATGCTATAGGAATGTACCACAGATAGTGTTGCGAAACAACGGGAATTCAAACTACATTATCAATCTCCATGTCAAAGACAATCGACGAATCTCATAATTTGTTATGTGTGTTGTGTTTAAGCATTAGTAAATATAATCGTCTTGTCTTAATTCAAAGATAAGACGATTATTTATTCGTGGCCGTAAATTTTCTTCACATGTTTCTTGATTTGCTCGTAGGTGACCCAAAGCATGATGTTCCAGGATACCAATCTTGTAAAGCTGGGTACGAAGCCTTTGTAAAAAGCAGCGGGCCCTTCTTGAACGAACATCTTGACTGCACATTCAACGGCACCCTTGTACTCGCCAGGTGGGCTGTTCATGTAGCGAGTTTTAACTACGTCGACTGGACTAGCAGCTAGAGTGGTACAAAGTCCAGCAGCTGTTGCAGCCGTTAGATGACAAGGTATGCCGTCTCGGAGATAACCAGAGCTTATGATCATGTCCTTGATGATGTCGTAGCAAACGATCTCAGCAACGTTTACAATCACGTTCCGGGAGATGTTCGGCATAGTACCTTTTAATACATGACAATATTTATTCGTTTTAAATTATTTATTATTTTTTAAAATTTCATTTTTAGAACAATTGTTCCACTGAAACTGAAAGATACCTTTCCAAAGTCCTCGAGTTCCTTCAACACTGGCTATATTTTTATAAGCCTGAAGAGTTGAGCTGTATCTCACTGCCGAACCTCCACTGTTTCCAGCTTGCAGACGAACCTTAACGACGTCAGTCGGTTGGGCAAAAAGGACCGCTAAAGCACCGGTTGTCATACCGGCCATTACACGAATACCAATGTTCATCGAACCGCTCCGGTTATTTCCTGTCGGTAAAGAAATTTCCTCTAATGAAAAATCTTTTCTTCCACGAGAAACAAAATTTGTATTTGGTTGAACGAAATTTAAGAAGAGAAGAAGTAGAAGAAGAAGAAGAAGAAGAAAAAAAGTCAAAACACATGTTAAAGGATGCAGGTATTAGGATTTAGAGTACGCCATCAATCGCGTTTTACAACTATTTCTATTTTTTTTTTGTTTTTCAAATTTTCTATGAAGTCAGTTGGTTATTAGTAACATCAAAGGATTCGGTTAATAATGTTAAAATTAATTAGATTATTGACATGAACTTGTTTGTCTTTTTTATATTTGTGCTTCGAGTCAACTAATAATTACGTGAACACGTGTCAAATGTTTGAAATGAAGTGACAAGAAAAGAGAATCTTCGACCGATGAGATTAAGCGATTATCCTTTAATTTAATTTTTTTTTGAATATTCGAACAAATCAATTTATTTAATCAGGCAACAACAATTGTAATAATTAGCTTTTTTTTGCGAGAAAAATAAAACAGAAATTAAATAAGCCGCGATTGTTCAAACTAAATTTCATTTAACAAAATTAGGATTAAATTATTTAATATTTGAGTATCACCTGTGATTAGAATTGAGAATAGGATTTATTATATAAAAAAATGTATAGTATAGATAAAAATAAAAAGATTAATCTTTTGTCTATTAATCGATAACTCCCCTCCCTTCTCGTTGTCTCTCGCTTATCTTTTATTTAAATAATATCATCCTCCTTTTTAACGAAGAGAAGGACGACGAAGTGACGAAGAAAACGACGAAGGCGACGAAATTCCTCTTTTCGAGAAACCCAATGCTCGCGAAATATAAATAATTATATTATATATATGTATATTATATTAATATCATTTTCTTTCACTCTCTCTCTCTCTCTCTCTCTCTCTCTCTCTCTCTCTCTCTCTCTCTCTCTCTCTCTCTCTCTNCTCTCTCTCTCTCTCTCTCTCTCTCTCTCTCTCTCTCACTCTCTCTAACTCTCTCTCTCTCTCTCTTTTTCGATGCACATATGTCGTGATAAGAAATTTGTAGAGTTAGCTGTAGTAAATCAAATATATTAAAATTATTATCGGTTACTCACAAAATATTTGAGTGCTTTACTTTAGAGTATAAATTAACATTTATATAGATTAAAAAGAAATTTTCTTAACAAATATATCTTTTTGTTATCATAGTTAAATGATAAAATATTTTATTAAACAAAAATTAATATACTTCTCAATTTTATATGATTTTAATAAAAAATAAAATACATTAGCAATAAATAAAATAGAATAATAAATGAATAAATAAATAAGAAAAAAGGAATTTATTAAAAAAGAAAAGAAAAACAAACAAACAGACCATTACTTTAATCGATTCGTATATGAATACCAACTAACTCCAAAATGAAATTCACTCAATTAATTTGATGACATACCGCATATTCATTTTTCTATGTAAAACTTGGTATATATATATATAATAATGATATTATTTTATGTATGAGTGTATGCGTGTGTGCGTGTGTGTTAGTGTTTGTAAGTAAAATGGAGATGGAGATATATTATGTAGTACCCGTACGTACTTAGGCGTGCGTGTTCGCGCACCCTTTTAATATTTATATATGAAAAGTTAGGAGAGTTTGTTGGATGTACCGTCGATGATTCCAGCGTAGAGTGACTTCACGCTGTCGTAGAGGCCCAACCGTACGCTGGCGAAACACATCTGTCTCTGGAGTCCCGCGGACAGACCTCCGTACAGGCTCCTGTAACCACCCTCGCTCAAGCTCACCACCCTCTAAATTTACCCTCAAACGTTTTCCCCGGGATGTCAAAAATATCTTTTTTTTTTTTTCTTAAATATTTCTTCGTCTCTCTTTTCTCTTTCTCTCTCTCTCTCCCTCTCTCTCTCTTTCTCTCTCTCATTTTGTCTACCTAAGTCCCTTTTGTTCTTTCAAACAGCAACCCCTCATTTTTTTGATTTCTTTTGGTTTGATTTTTTCTTTTCTTTCAACAATAGAAAAATAGGATTTCATTCTACATCTTTTTCTTTCTTTCATGTTATTCCTTTTTTCTTTTTTTTTATAATCTTTCATGATTTTGAGCAATTTATCTTTTGTATGAAATAATGTAAAAGTATTCTCAATGTAAATCTAATTTAAATGTCTATTTTTTTTAGATAGGAATTAGAATAAAAAATTTGTTTGTTTGTTTGTTTGTTTGCTTTTTTAATGAATTTAATTAAAAGAACTAGGTGGACGTAGGCGAGAGAAAAGAGCAACGGCCCGAGAGCCACGTGGTATCATCGAGAGAGAGCTTGTGCCGAGAGTTGGGACTAAACTCGTCTCCCATAATAGTAAAACGTGTTGGAAGCTTAACCAAGGAAGAAGATGCCGGGCTGGCAATCGCGAAACTAAACTGCAGTTAGGCAAAATAAATATAACTCATAGGAAACAAGTAACGCGTGAATTAAAATCAACGATATTACAAAGAAAATATCCGAAATGTCTAATAATTTTTCACTCGTTTATTCGATCGCGATAGCTGCTTTGTATTTAAATAATAACAAAATCAAATCTCATTGCTTTACTATAAAAATAAATTTTTGCACTATTTATTACTATCTTGATTAATAATTCATTTCTTTTCTTTTAATAGCATTGTGATATAAAGAATAAAAAATCTTATTTGAAATTTATCAAAAAGCAACTTTCGCAGAAAAGAATGATCGAATGAACAATCAAAAAAAGTGCCACTAACGCTCCTAATAGTGTGTATTTTATATTTATTTTCTTTTTGTAATTTTATTTTTACTTAGGTTAATATTATCTTATTCTTATTAGACAATTGATTTGATTCACGTAGAACACTTATAAGGAATACTCGTTGTTGGCACTCACAAAGAAAGAGCTTCTACAAATCATACGAATTTAAAATGAACTAAATATTGTAAAAACAAAAGAACGGATAAATGAAATAGAAGAAAAAAGCTATCGAACGAGTCAACGAGCGTTATCACTTCGAGTACTTTGCAATTCACCGATCGAAGTCCACAATTGTTTAATTTTTATAATCTGCTTCGAGTATGCTTCGAATCGATCTCCGTCGTTCCTACCGAGATTAGTTTCTCTTAATGCACACTCGGCCTAACTATAGCTAAACTATAATATAATATAAATATAATAATATAAAATTGTATATTGATATTCATTGAGAATGAAAAAAAAGGATATTTTTCTATAATAAGTTAATAACATAATTGGTATAATTAGACCGTTTGTAGAATTCGGCAGTGACGAAGGGATCGATCGCATTTTCAAAAAAAAAAAAAGGAATTTAAAAGCATTCAATGTGAATGAGCCATCGACTCGAGGAAAATTCGTGCATTTTTTGTTTTTTGTTAAAGCGAGAAAATCGTATATTATATTTTTTCAATTTTAATTCACTTTTCCTTTTCTTTTCTTTTTTATTAGTGAGAAGAGGCCGTAAATGCAGCGATTTTAAATAACGATTAAATCGTTTAAACGAATAAAGAGAAATCTTAAAAAGAGTCGATAGAACTACGAAAAAAAAAATAGTCGGCTAGTTTGTATATTGTATATATATACTATGATATAGAAGTATATAGTATATATTTGTATATCTATATATATATATATATATATATTTAAATGAAGTTATTTTACCTACCCCATTGAATTTTGTTAAATTTTAAAATGGATCTTAGACAACGTACCTTGCTCCTTCAACCCTGACGATGTTCCCCATTGTCTCCAACAGTCCTGGCTGACTTGCTCTCATTGCGAGCATCGAACCTTCTGTCGATGCCAGCAATATTGTTCGTCCTTCGCCAGCGATCTAAAAAAAAAAAAAAARAAGAAAACAATAATCATTAATTTCAAAAATTCATTTGAATACAAATTTTTATCGTGTGGTAATAATGCTTGTATCACCAATTATATACGTATACAATAAAATAATCATACAAGTGGTTTGGTTATACGAAAAAAGTAAAGAAAAAAGTGGAAAAAAATGGTAAATATCTTACCTGCATCCTGACTTTGGCCGTATCCAAAGGAAACGTAGCTAAATCAGCAATGCAAGCCGCAGTGCCAGCAGTAAGTAGCTTCAAACCGATATGCAAATCTTCTGATGGTCCTTGCTTCATGATGTTATCCTTTTTTTTTCTTAATCCTTTATCTTTCAAATTCTACCAAAAGGTAAGTAGGAAAATGTGGATGATGGGTAGGAATAAATGGGATATAGATTGAATTAATTTTTTTACTTGTTTCGTGCTTTGTTACAGCGTGATAAAGACTCTTGTGCGATTGTTCACACTTTGCTTTTTTTTAAATGTTGTTTGTTTTTTAACCCGCGTGACGACTTTTCAATTATTTTCCTTCGTAGCAATTCGACTCGTCAGGTTTGAATTTTAATTAGACAAGCGATCTTATGTACACTATATACAAGTTGGTCCTACCAGAGGACAAGAAACTTCAAATGTTCATGAATGGGGAATTGGGATTGGATTTTTAAAGATATGACTCTTTAGGTTCCCTAAAATGATCAGGATATGCATGCAGTCCTCCCGACCGCGAACACTCGTGTTTGATTTCCTTGTTGTTAAGTACTTTATACATACTATTCTCCTGTATAAACAAAACAAAATTTTTATTATAATCATGTACTTTTTAATAAAGCATTTTCGGATATAAATTTGTATGAACTCTTGTCATCCTTTTATATCATCCATATAAATGTTTTATTTTTGATTCATTCTTCTTATAATAAGAACATTTTTTTTTTTATCTAGACATATTGATCGATTTATAAATAATTGAAAAAGATAACAAATTGATGACTTATCGAACAGGTGAAACATTTAATTATCTGTTATTATCGTACAAGTGTGTAAATATTATTTATTAATCGAGTCAAAGTTCGCGATTTGATAGATAATCAGTCTGATGATCGATCAAAGGTTGAAAAAATTATCATTAAATTATTAATTAATTGCAAATTTAAATAATATTAAATAAAAATTTAAATTTATTAAATTAGGGTAATATATAGTAACGATTAAATATCGAGACAATAAAAACATATTTACATACAACTTAAACACAATAAAATCTCAGTAGCTAGTAAACTTCTAACCTCTAACGAGAATCAATAGAAATCCTTGAGATATATTATTTGAATATTCAACGTTAGTCCTTTCTAACGCTAATAGAAAGCCTTCGCGTTACGCGCAGTCTCTGATCTATCCTTGCGCATAAGAATAAAACAACTGTGACATGTTACGATTATATTGATTAGATATTTGCTGTTGCCGGAAATGTTAACAGAAATGAGGCAATCAACCAAATCACTATACAATTACTAGATTCAAATTAGATTTATGATGAATTAACTAAATTCTAAATATTATATATTCCGCAAACTTAACCGATATGATAGGAGATATTATACTTTGTTTATTTTTAAATAATTTAAATCAAAGTTATATAATCTAATTGTAAGTTCACATTGTCAAACTATTCCCTGATTTTGTGTACAAAATTTCGATACCTTCATACGTTATGATATTTTCAACAGAATTTCTTTCATATTGTGCAATCTTTCTCTTTCTCTTTGTTTTTGTCTCTCTCTTTTCTCTCTCTCTCTCTCTCTCTCTCTCTCTGTCTATTCCTAACAAATCGATGCGGTCTTTCGGTGCGTTCGCGCATATGCACTGCAGCTTCATTGGAATTTCATAAAGATACAATTTTTAAATATTTATCAAACGATGATAGAAATAATTTCATTGTTCTAGTATTATCATTAAATTCTAATTTTTTGTATTTTTTATATGAAGTCATTGAACGATCGATAGACTTTGACATGAGAACAAATTCTTACCAATGTTAATGTGCACGAGTGTATATATGTGTATTGGCTTTACACAAAAGGTTCGCGTAATTATAGGTAGAAACGAAATGAGACGTTAAAACATCGATTCCTTTGTTACGTTACATTATTTAGATATGGCAAAAGGTGAGAATGCTTATGACTCCAAGGTCTCTTTTGTATCACCTTCCTATTCCTAGTATTTTATATACTTTACTTTGTTTTTATTTTATTATCGAATTCTAAAGAGAACAAAATATTTTTCTATATCCACTTTTTGTAAAAATCAATTGTAAAAATATTATAATATAGTTTTTATTATCACAACGAACTCGAATTTTTAGTTTTGTCAAAATACAAATGCAAACTTATATAATTGTTTTGTTCTTGTGTTTTTTCTTAAGTGTTTTATCATTAAATTACTAATTGACAATTTTTTGTTGAAAGGTACTTACCAAGTGTACAGTGAGTGAGTAACAACACAACTGAAGCCGGTTACCGTGAAAGCATCGCTTATACCGGTCCGTCAACCAATAGGAAAACTTTAGCTTGAGCTTTAACCAATCATATTCTTCGAATGACGTCAACGCGGACCAAAGAAAGCTCAACTTGCTAAAACGATCGATACTTTCTAGGAAGGTTGTAGCTTGATGTACCTTTAGTCGCAATGCATATAGGGTGTTAACAACAATTTAAAATCATACAGCAATTAATCATTAATTGAATACAAAGTGCATAGTTGACTACTGATTGAAAAATCCACTTACGCAATTTTCTGATTGAAACTTTTTATTGTTTTTTTATTATCCTATGCATAGAAGGATTAATAAAAAGTGGTTTACTTCAATGCATTACATGTTAATAAAAATTAAAAATTAATTTTAATTCTTGATAGCATGTATTATATACTATTAAGAAATTTTTGATCGTTAATTAGAACAAATTGAATGAATAACATTTGTTACGTAAATTGTTAGTGAAATTTTTATTTAGCACACCGTATACAATACGCTTATAGAAACGTAGAAGGTGCAACACGCTTTAAAATCAACGATGGTAGGTGAAGAGCAATGTACAGCCCTGAAAATTCAAGAAATGACGTGTCTGTACGATTAAAATTTATTTTTTGTATTTTTAAAGCAATTTAAATAATATCGAAAAAACAAATAGAAATCCTTGTATTATTATAATTATTGTAATGTGTAGACGTGTTGACTCGTAATCAATATCATTGCATGATTCTTTTCCAAGGTGTTGTCGCATGCGCTGATATGTATACACAAGGAAATACCGATTCGTAGGAAATGACCGTGACTTTTAGTGGTATTCGAGGAAAGTTAATCGTTTACATGACTTCTAGAAAATGCATAATTATATTGATTTTGTTTTTACAATTTGTTTGACGTCACGAAAAAACAGTTTAAATATTTAAACTATCTTTTTTTTTTTTTTTTAGAAATTTTGACTTGATTTACGACAAGAACTGTATTTTTACTTCCAAACAAAATCAGATGTTATTTTTAGTGAATATTTGTTTTTAAGCAAATTGAAAGATATAAATTACTTTTATATGTATATGAATAAAGTCTTATTCATTATCTTAGACATAAATCATGTGTATGATATCAATTAAAGAGAAAAATATTTTATTAGATTAATTTTGATTAATAATTAAGAATAATATTATTAATATTATAAACTTATAAACGACTATATATATTATACAAGGGAAAAAAATTGAAAAAAAATATGTGGCCCATGAGGGGATCGAACCCGCGACCTTCGCGTTATTAGCACGACGCTCTAACCAACTGAGCTAATGGGCCAGATATCAATACGTTGTTTTATTAATTTTATAAGTACAAAGTAAAATTTATTTACTAAAATAATATAAAAAATTTGTGTGTGTTTGTATTATATATATATTAATAATAATATATAAAGATTACAAGAAACTAATGATAATAATTACAATGTAGAATATATTTATAGTCAAATCATTTAATGATTCTGCAATTTCAATTGAAGATGCAATCGCATTTTAATCATTGCACTTTGTATTCAGTACATTTGTTCATATCATTGTGAAGTAATCGACAAGATCAATCAGCTTTAAGTTAAATTAATGTATGACTAGACTTTGACTTGGTCGTGTTTCATAGGTTAAAAGAGGTTAAACGCATATTAAATATTTTATTTCTTCCGTATATTGTCTAATCGAGAGCAATTTCGAGCAAGAATGATTAGAAAGTTATCTCTTAGTAAATAAAATGCTTAAGCCAATCTTAAGATGATGTAAAATATATTTGAAAAAAAAATAACGGAAATAAATTTGTTAATTAAATTTATATAGCGAGTGTAAATTGATATCATACATTGTTAGGTTTACTAGATTTTTATTTTGAAAATTATTGATATAGTGTATTTAAGATGGAAACAATTTAAAATTATATACATTTATACCTTAATTGATTTAGTTAATTTTTTATATATTTTTATATTTTTAATATCTTTGACTTGCATGAAATAAAATCAAAAAACGATTAAATTGCATACATATGAAAACTTGTAGATCCATAATCTCCTTATACTCTTATCGATTTATGGTACTAATAATATCGTCAATAAAAGATAAAATGATCTTAAGAATTCAACTAAATATATTGTTTTTCTATTGAAGTATCAAAGTTCATAAAAATAATAATAATAATAATAATAATAATAATAATAAAAATAATTATAAAAATTTACGCAGTAGTATTTCTATACAATGGTTTCTTTCTTTTCGTCCGCCGATATTATAAATTTCTAACTTGTTTGCTTAGCAGTCGTCAGTAAGCCTTTATCTCGGTTGATAAAATCAATTGGTCAACAATCTTTATTACCAAAAAATGGTACATTCGAGTTAAAAAAAAAAAGGGTTTCTATGTTTGAATATAATGTGAAATACAAATTTAATTATGAAAATAATTTGTATTTTTTTTAATGCTTTGATAAAATTTTTATCAGAATGGTACATTAAAAACTATTCTGCACTTTTGCTATTATTCAGCAGTATTCTTCAATTATGCACTGCAGAAGTTCTATTGCAACTAATAGGGTGACATTTATTATTAGTCACCTTTTCTTATAGAAATAATTTGACTAAAAAATCATATTTTAATTTACTTGAGAACTATGTTGGTCTGTTGAAATCATCCAAAATAACGAGAATATGTTAGAATAGCAAAATGTTCAATTATTAAACGAAAATTTTATTACCACATGACGAAAGATCCGCGACATTAAAGATCATATAAGCATTTTGAAAATAAAATAAGATTAATTTTTAAATTAAATTTATATTTTATTGTATTTGAAACTTAGAAATTCATTTTCTACGAAACCATAATTTATATTACAAGAATAGTACCATTGTAAGGAGATTTAAGTATTATTTCAAATGGTATGTCACTTAATTCTTTTAGCCATTTAGGATTTTGAAGGGGGTTAGTTTAAAAGTAGGTAAATTATGACAAGGATCTCTCCCCTTTTGAAAACAAAATATATCTATCTCGAATTTTATAGAAAAATCACTAGATTTCATACTAATCCAGGTGAACGTTTCTCGTTGGGACATTTTGTATGTATACAGAGACACGACAGTATCGTTATATCGTAAATTTTTTTATATTAAATATGGAAATGTGGTTGACACTTTATTCAATAAATAATGCTACCGTTCTATCGAATTTATCTTGAGAACGTGCAATGGAATCTCGTGTGTGATTTAAATAGTTGGCTCAATTTCGAATGAGTAAAAAAATTAAAATAATATCTATCAGTTTATAATTTATTATTCCTTGTTTTATCATTAAAACACATTTTGTTCATATTGATATCATTCCTTTTTGGATTTACTGTGTTCTATATAAAGATGCAAATAACTTCTTACAGCTTTTCCAAGAACAATAAAGCACGCACCAGTGATGAATATTAAAATCATGAGAATTAGAAGGATCAGTAGTATCGTCGAATAATAATCGATCCATGACATATCCCGAGCGTGATAGCGCAAGTGTTTAGAATTAGGAAACTTCAGAACGTGTTCAACATTCCAAATTGCCTTCTCCATTGGACGTACTAGTTCATCCTTTAAAATGGCCGATATTTGTTTAATATTGTGTAAGTATCTGCAAGGAAACACTATATATATTATTAACGTTCTAATGTGTAATAAAGCCTTAAATTATTAAAGTAATATTAGGTTCCATCAATCTCATCATTTGAATCATCGTCATATGACTATTATCACAATTAGCATCATCATTAAAATCATCCTCATTGCACGTGTTATGTATATAAGTAATAATTATTATAACAGTTAATAATATATCGTATAATAATTATTATTATTCTATTATTATCTATCCCAAATGGTTATCTTAACTATTCAATGAATAAAATCTAAATTTTGATAGTCTTACGTTTTATTCTGCACAACTTCTGTGATAGTTCGTACGATCAATTCTTCCGTCATGGTGTCAACGTTCAAAGTAAGCCCGATGCCAGCATCAAGAATTTTCCTAGCATTGAAAAGTTGATCGCCAAAGAAAGGCATGGCTATCAGAGGTACAGAATGATGCACAGCTTCCTGCAATGACTGCAGACCGCCCTGCATCATGTAGGCCATCACCTTTGGATGTGCTGCAAGTGAAAGTAACGCTTTGTCGATAGTTTGCTTTCAAACATTTACCCAAACGTTCAAACGACCACAAGAAGATGTTGAGAGGATGAAGTTGGACAAAAAGAACGAACCGATATCAGAGGTTCAAAATTTCCATTTTGGTTCTATCTATATGTACTACGATAATTTCTTCTTCATAAAATAGTAAACTTTCAAGTATAAGATATATAATAAAAAAATTTTAAATAAAGAAATCAAGATATAGGAAAATGAATATCTGTAAAATAACAAATTTATATAGATAAAGAAGAAGGTAAGATGTGTAACATGCGAAGCTCATTGGTTTGCATATAAGATAGGATGAGAAGAAAGATAAACAGATAGTTTGATCTAGTTCAATCTAATGTAAAGTAGTTGTACTACATATCCATAATGTTATATAGTATGTTACTGTATAGAGTTAAAATTAAAAGCTATACAATAGTACGCTACTTAAAAATGATGAAAAATACATCGAAAATATTGAAGGTAAAGATATTTATAACATATTAAATAAAAAGTTCAACTTAAAGGTTGCAACACAGTATCTATATAAAATATATAATAAAATCGTAAAAAATAGGAAATAAAAAAAGATAGATAGATAAAGAGAGAAAGAGAGTAGATATATCTCGTACTTTTACCATCAGATTTCATAAATTTCAAACAGATCGAAATTTAAAGCCATTCTAAAGCTTTAGAAAGAGTTACTTCGAGTTGAAAGTTCAGTCGCACGATACTAAAGACTTCGAGAGCCAAAGGAAGATTCAAGGAAGTCCCGAAGACCGTTTCGCAAAACCGAATACTTACGCTCTTAGTTTTGAAACTGGATAACTTGGATGTATTATCGGCCATCGACTTGCGTTACATTGACTTGGTCGATAAAAGATATTCGAAAAGAACGAACGTATCTTTGATACCTCCACTTTTTTTCCAATCGAATGAAAATCGAATAAGATCGATAAAACTAATCGGATAAATCTACTGGGTGTCTATAAGTAATTATCATTTTATTTCTACTTTTCTCATAAATGTCAAACTAATTTATTGTTAAGAAAATTTGTTGATATTCTATACAATCAGATTTGTTCATCTTATATTCATATAATAGTATAAATGAATCCTATTTTGGAAAACACATATCTGAAGACATCTTATGCATAAGTACACTGTCTATATAGATGTATATATTATTTAGAAGCGGTTCCTTTCTCTCGTAACTTTAGATCACTATTAGTATTTACTTTGAGAACGAATGGAAAAGTAGCAAAAACGAGATCTTGAAATTGAACTATTCAATTCGAAGGAGTTCGTACGAATTATCGGTTCTAGTAATCGTTTCTGGCAGAAACCATTCCATAAAAGTAAGATAGAAAAAGAAAAATAGAGAGAGAGAGAGAGGGAGAGAAAGAAAGAGAGAGAGAGAGAGAGAGAGAGAGAGAAAGAGAGAAAGAGTTTTGTGGGTAAAGAAAACTATAGCGTGAGAAGGACGCTTCTTTCAAAGTAATTTCCTATAAAAGGGAAATTTTCTATTGTCTGTTAAGTGCCGTGTAAGATGCGAACGCCATCTTCCAAGTAATTACGTTCGAATCGTTTGACGGTTAATGTTTAAAGTGAGCATTCCGCGTTGAGTAAAGAAAATTAACGCCTCTTGTAAATGAAAGGTATCGTACGAAGTCGGATGCAACTTCGTTAAAGACGCTGAAAGCAAGAGAACCTAAGAGTGCCGCCATTAAATTCGGCCCTTTACGAAGCTCAAAACGTTTTTCCCTTTCCCTATACACGTTATTAACTTTAGAATTATAAATACTGGGCCCTGTTAATTATCGTCTACTTTGAAAATTAAATTGACGTATGATTTTCCCCATTTTTATTCACCAAAAGTAAAAGAACTAATTTGAATTTAACTCGCAATTAAATAAATTTATCTAAATATCATTTATAAATGTAATTTTATAATAATTATCTATTGAATTCGCCAATAAATAGAATGCCGAAAGTTTAAATTACTCATAATTGACACTTTACCGATTTGTAGCGAATCGAGAATCCTATGCCCTTCTCACCGGCCACTCAGCCGCATATCGTTCGAGACTCCGGCTCGGTTTCGGCTTAGACTGTCGCGCAGGAATATATGACCTTTACTTATGCTTTGGTAAAATTGTACGCTTTGTATTATTATAGGATAACCAAATTTAATAAAATCTTTTATTTTAATGATATTAGTACTAAACAATATTTATAGGTAAGCGCTGAGAACAAAAAGTCGATTAATCGACTGCCGGTCGGTAAAGTGTTAAGTAATGTTAAGTATATTGTGTCTAAATAAATATATAAAAAATTATATATCGGAAAAGTAGTTGATCAAAGTTTAGCCTTTAACTGGATAAGAAGAAAAAGAAGAAAAAGAAAAAGAAATGGTAACACTAGCCATACCAAGAACTGCTTGTTGTGGAACCCACTTCACAAATTTGATGTTGCTCGACTGAATAGCCATGTCTCCGACATCTTTCCATAGAACTCTTTGCTTGAGCGACCCCAAGGCGTTGCACAATGCCTTCAAAGGGTCACTGGGTAGCTGGTGAGTTTGCAGATTCGAACCGAGAGAAAAATAAATAGCTCCGTTTACGGCGCCATCCAAAAATTCACGAATATCCTGAAAAAAGAAAAATCATCGATGGTTCTGCACAATCTATGAATATGTTCTGACTTTGATCAATTTTCAGTGATAGATTGAAGAAGGCAATTGATTTAATTCATGCCAACAAATCGTAAAGTTTTATAAAAAAAAAAAAAAAAAAATAGCAGCTATTGATCACTTTGAGATTTAATAATTTAATTCATTTGAGTAATTTCAGAACAAATTCTCTCTATTTAGTAAAAAATATCAAAAATATTCAAGATGATAATAGTTATTATAGACTACCTTAAGTATTAATTAATATAATTAATATTAATATTATTATAATTTTTTCTAAACCATTGCATGAAAAAGTAAATTGTCAGAAATATATTACAACTTTATAATTATGCCATGTATTATGTATTTATGTATCTCGATTGAAAATAAAATTGGATAAAATTTTGTTGTTTCCTAATAGTTGTTATAGTTTGAAGTAAAGTAAATGCGGGTATGCGGAAATGTTCTTCGGTAAAATGTTTCGTTTTTCGTTCCCATGGGTAAGGATGGAATGAGGACCGGTAAACAGCAATGACCCTTACTTTCGCATCGCAATGTTGAGCCCTAGGTAAACTTTCCCCAACAGTAGTCACCTGTGAGAACGACTACGTATTATCCCCGAGAGAAATCATGCTCCTGCGACGCACAATTTTGTCGTTTGGTATAACCATGGACTCGTAGGAGATATAGGTGATCGCTTCAAGGGACTATGCTGATGAATTTTGGCCAACGTTTCAGCCTGTTATACTCTAGAGCTTATATATCTATACAGATATATTTATACGTAAGTTGAATCGTATGACATGATAATCAATAGTTACCTATGTACTTACTATATTCTTGATATAGAAAGATATTTGAAAATTAGTATGTTAAAGGTTAATTATTTTCAATTTAATTTACAACAATTAATGTTATAATTTTTCTACAGTTTTCTTTTTTTTTATAAAATGTCATTAAGTCAACATACATATATATACTAGGGGTGCTCCACCACGCGTTGTTGTGGCTCACAATCAGTCCGATACACACGTCTTTAAGTCAACGAATTACCTTATAACAGAGATAATCATGACTCTTTGTTAATAAATAAATAATTCTCAATAAAATAATATTGCGATTAAAAATTGAGATATAAACTATCCTATCTTTCAAGCTAGATGAAACTACACACAGTGTGCAAAATTTAATTAAAATCGGTTCAGTAGTTTAAGAGTTCATTGCAGACAAACAACGTGTATATATATATCACAACGTGATATATATATATCACATATATGTCACATGTGATATATATATATATATA